>CAUYPK010045177.1:0-17571 GCA_963574355.1 Loris lydekkerianus
GGCAGATCTATTTTTAGATCTCTAAGTGTTCTCCAAACATCTTTCCAAAAGGAATGTATTAATTTGCATTCCCACCAGCAGTGTAGAAGTGTTCCCTTTTCTCCACATCCACGCCAACATCTCTGGTCTTGGGGTTTTGTCATATGGGCTAATTTTACTGGAGTTAGATGGTATCTCAAGGTAGTTTTGATTTGCATTTCTCTGATGATTAAAGATGATGAGCTTTTTTTCATATGTCTGTAGGCCATGCACCTGTCTTCTTCAGAGAAGTTTCTCTTCAAGTCCCTTGCCCAGCATGCGATGGGATCACTTGTTCTTTTCTTGCTTATATGTATGAGTTCTCTGTGGATTCTGGTTATTAAACCTTTGTCGGAGACATAACCTGAAAATATCTTCTCCCCTTCTGAGGGCTGTCTGCTTGCTTTACTTACTGTGTTCTTGGCTGTGCAGAAGCTTTTTAGTTTGATCAGGTCCCAGGAGTGTATTTTTGAAGCTGCTTCAATTGGCCAGGGGGTCCTCCTCATAAAATACTGGCCCGGACTGATTTAAGGGTTTTCTCTGCACTCTCTTTTAGTATTTTTATAGTTTCATGTCTTAAGATTAAATCTTTAGTCCAGTGAGCGTCTATCCTAGTTAATGGTGAAAGGTATAGGTCCAGTTTGAGTCTTCTACAGGTTGCCAACCAGTTTACTCTGCACCATTTGTTAAATAGGGAATCTTTTCCCCACTAAATGTTTTTAATTGGCTTGTCAAAGATCAAATAACAGTAAGTAGCTGGATCCATCTCTTGGTTCTCTATTCTGTTCCAGACATCTACTTCTTTGCTTTTGTGCCAATACCATGCTGTTTTGATCACTATTGTTTTATACTATAGTCTGAGTTCTGGTAGAGTGATTTCTCCTGCTTTGTTTTTATTTCTGAGTAATGTCTTGGCTGTTCGAGGTTTTTTCTGATTCCATATAAAATGAAGTATTATTTTTTCAAGATCTTTAAAGTATAACAGTGGAGCTTTAATAGGGATTGCATTAAAATTGTATATTGCTTTGAGTAGTATGGACATTTTAATAATGTTGATTCTTCCCAGCCATGAGCATGGTAATGTTTTTCCATTTGTTAATGTTTTCAGCTACTTCTTTTCTTAGAGTTTCATAGTTCTCTTTATAGAGATCTTTCACATCCTTTGTTAGATAAAGTCCCAAATATTTCATCTTCTTTGGCACTACTGTGAATGGAATAGAGCCCTTAACAGTTTTTTCAGCTTGACTACTGTTGGTATATATAAAGGCTACCGATTTATGAATGTTGATTTTGTAACCTGAGACACTGCTGTATTCCTTGATCACTTCTAAGAGTTTTGTATTAGAATCCCTGGTGTTTTCCAGATATACAATCATATCATCTGTGAAGAGCGAAAGTTTGATCTCTTCTGACCCAATAGGGATACCCTTGATCACCTTTTCTTCCCTAATTGCAATGGCTAAAACTTCCATTACAATGTTACAGGGCAGTGGAGACAATGGACAGCCTTGTCTGGTTTCTGATCTGAGTGGAAATAATTTCAGTTTAACTCCATTCAATACGAGATTGGCGGTGGGTTTGCTGTAGATGGCCTTTATCAGTTTAAGAAATGTCTCTTCTATACCAATTTTCTTAAGTGTTCTGATCATGAAGAGATGCTGTATATTATCAAAAGCTTTTTCTTCATCAATTGAGAGAATCATATGGTCTTTGTTTTTTAATTTGTTTATGTGCTGAATTACATTTGTAGATTTATGTATATTGAACCAGCCTTGAGACCCTGGTATAAAACTGACTTGATCATGATGTATAATTTGTTTGATGTGTTGCTGGATTCTGTTTGTTAGATCTTATTGAATATTTTTGCATCTATATTCACTAGTGATATTGGTCTATAATTTTTTTTTCTTGTTTGGTCTTTTCCTGATTTGGGGATCAGGGTGATGTTGGATTCATAGAACATGTTGGGTAGTCTTCTTTCTTTTTCTACATTTTGGAACAGGTTGAGTAATATAGGTATTAGTTCCTCTTTATTGGTTTGGTAGAATTCTGACATGAAGCCATCTGGTCCAGGGCTTTTCTTTTTAGGGAGATTTTGAATGGTTGATGCTATTTCAGAACTTGATATTGGCCTGTTCAAAATTTCCACTTGATTCTGGCTAAGTCTTAGAAGGTGATGTGCTTCCAAGTACTGGTCAATTTCCTTCAGATTTTCGTATTTCTGAGAATAAAGTTTCTTGTAATATTCATTAAAGATTTTTTGAATTTCTGAGGTGTCTGTTGTTATTTCGTCTTTGTTGTTTCTGATTGATGAGATTAGAGATTTTACTCTTTTTTTCCTGGTTAGGTTAGCCAAAGGTTTATCTATGTTATTGATCTTTTCAAAAAACTAACTTTTTGATTTATTGATCTGTTGTATAATTCTTTTATTTTTGATTTCATTTAATTCTGCTCTAATTTTGGTTGTTCCTTTTTTTCTACTGGGTTTGGGGTTGGAATGTTCTTCCTTTTCCAGTTGTTTGAGATGTCCCATTAAGTTGTTAACTTCTTCTCTTTCCAGTCTCTTGAAGAAGGCTTGCAGTGCTGTAAATTTCTCTGTTAGGACTGCCTTTGAGGTATCCCAGAGGTTCTGATAGTTCGTGTCTTTATTGTCATTTTGTTCCAAAAATTTGGCAATTTCCTTCTTGATCTCATCTCTAACCTAGCTATCATTCAGCATAAGGTTATTTATCTTCCATGTTTTTGTATGAGTATGCAGGTTCCTGTTGTTACTGAGTTCAACTTTTATTCCATGGTGGTCCAAGAGGATGCAAGGAATAATTTCTATTCCTTTAAATTTACTGAGGTTAGACTTGTGAACTAAGATGTGATTGATTTTGGATTATGTTCCGTGGGCTGAGGAGAAGTATGTGTATTCAGTTTTGTTGGGATGAAATGTTCTATGGATGTCTGCTAAATCCAAATGTTGGATGGTTAGGTTTAAATCTACTATTTGTTTGCTGAGCTTCTTAGTGGAGGATCTATCCAACACTGCCAAAGGAGTGTTGAAATCTCCAACTATTATGGAGCTGGAGGAAATCAAGTTGCTCATGTCTGTTAGAGTTTCTCTTATAAATTGAGGTGCATTCTGGTTGGGTGCATAAATATTCATAATTAAAATCTCATCATATTGAGTATTACCCTTAACAAATATGAAGTGACCCTTCTTATCCTTCTTTACTTTTGTTGGTTTAAAGCCAATTGTGTCTGCAAATAGAATTTTAATGCCTGCTTTTTTCTGGCTACCATTTGCCTGAAATATGGACGACTATCCTTTCACCCTGAGTCTATATTTGTCTTTTAACTTAAGATGTGACTCTTGTATGCAGCAAATATCTGGCCTGAGTTTTTGTATCCAGTCAGCTAACCTGTGCCTCTTTAGAGGACAGTTCACATTAATGGAGAAGACTTTAGTACCAGAAGTCTAGTAAAATTTTGGGTATAAAGTTTTTCGAATGTTCAGTGGACATTTTTAATCGTTTTGCTTCTTTGGAAGTTGGAGTTTGATAAAAAGTTTCTGAGTGAGTTTATTTTTGTGGTAGAGGATTGGGCTGGTCATTATGGAGGATAGGTCTGAGAATATCCTGAAAAACTCGTTTGATTATGGCAAATTTCTTCAACATATGAATGTCATTAACGTATTTAATTTCTCTATCATAAGTGAAACTCAGTTTAGCTGGATACAGGATCTGGGGTTGAAAGTTATTTTGTTTTAGGAGATAAAAAGTCAATGACCATCCTCTTCTGGCTTGAGAAGTTTCAGCAGAGATGTCTACAGTTATTCTAATAATCTTCCCTTTGTAGGTAATGAATTTCTTATGTCTGGTTGCTTTCAGAATTTTCTCTTTCATATTAACACTAGTGAAGTTAATTATGATATGCCTGGGGGATGCCTTATTCGGATTGAGTCTTGCTGGGGTTCTGAAACTGTCTGCTATCTGAATTTCAGAATCTCTTGGCATGTCTGGAAAATTATCTTTCATATTTTCATGGAGAAGGGCCTCTATGCCTTGCAAGGCCACTTCATCACTTTCAGGGATTCCAATGAGGCAGATATTAGCCTTCTTCGAATTATCCCAGAGCTCTCTGAGAGAAAGATCTGTTTTTGCTCTCCATTTCTCTTCCTCTCTGAGAGTTTGGGAGCATTCACAACTTTGTCTTCAATGTCAGAAATCCTTTCTTCTGCTTGCTCCCTCTGTTGAGGAATTCTACTGTATTTTTTCAGATCTTTGAGGGTTGCAAATTCTTGCTTCAGTGCATCAAAATCTTTGGTGGTTTTGTCTTTAAATTCATTAAATTCTTGAGACAACTTTTGAATTTCTCCTCGAATTTCTAATTCTGAATTTTGAATTGGTCTTTGAATTTCTACTTCCAACTTTTCCTCCATTGTATTCATCTTGTTTGCAACCCAAATTCTGAATTCGATTTCTAACATCTCAGCCAGCTTTTTATGAATGAGATCTTCAGTTACATCTGCCATATCTTTCCTTGGTGGGGTTGATCTATTCTGGTTATTCATGTTACCAGAGTCTTTCTGCTGATTCAGCCCCATGATTATTTTACACCATTTGACTTTTCTCCTGGAGCTTTGTTGAGGACCCGTACAGTGCTACGGCCTGAGAAACTGGGGACCTATTTAGTGTGGTGGGGCTAAGTGGTTCTGTCTTGTTTTCAGCTGGTCTCTGTCTGAACCTAGGGAAACAGTTAAGCTGGGTGGAAGTCTCAGCTGTGGAGAAATACCAGCAATTAAGTCACCCCACCCCTCACAGGCAACATTTGGAAAAGGAAAATCAAACCTTCCTACAACCACACACCCAGGGCCCAACTTGAATTGTCCTCAGCCGATTGGCTCAGTTCAAAAGTCCAAATCAATATTCTCAGTCAGCACCTGTCTCAGGTGTGAGAGTTTCAAAGGTCTCTGGGAACTGGATCACAAGGGTCTGGTGACAACTCAAATATGTCTTTCTCTGGTGCTCCATGAAGTCAGGAGGATCCATCCAGCAAATAGAAGTCTGGGAAGGTTGATGCCTCCTTCCCCACCTTGCACCTCTGTCACACCAGTCACTGATAGCCCTGTAGGGCTGTGAGTCTGTTGCCTCCAGTGAGCAGATACTTCAGGGGGTTGTAGCTGTCTGACTCACAAGGAAATTTATATCTACTCAGCCAGGCCTCTGCTCTCTGCTTCTATCCAGCAGGGGGTGGTGAGGCTTGACAACCTCAGGCGCTTGATGGAGGCTGGGGGGTGTTCACTCAGTTCCATCCCTGCCCCTGATTGATGTTACTGACAGAACAGAACAACTTTGTGGGGATTTGTTTCTGTCCCTGCTCAATTCCTCTGCAGAAGAGAAGCTGTTTTGAGTTCCCAGAACCTGTGCCTCAAGCACTGTCTTTACTCCTGCAGGTTTGTATTTGTAGCATGGTCAGCTCTAGCCTCCTGCCTTCCTTTTTCCATAGGCTGATGATCCCCTGAGGGCCGGGTGTGTCTTAGGCTCAGTAAAGCAGTCCTCTGGGTCAGCCCCACCCTGGGAATTCCCCAGCTCTTACACATGTGTTTTCTAGTCCCTGCGCTCGACCCAGGCTGGTACCATCATAGGCAACCACTTTACTCACAGGGCCTGTGTTTCAGTCCCAGATATGTTCCTCAGTGTTTGCCATCTGAGAAGATGCCTGGCCTCCTCTGGTTGGCCAGGGAGACAGGGGTTGTGGCTTCAGAATATCCAGGTGGGCCCTATTGTTGCCCAAAATGGCTGTTACTCAGTGCCTCAAGGCACAGCCGCTCTGGTGTGGTTCCCTCTCAGCTGACTGTCATCTCCTCACTCCCGTGCTGCAGAATCAACACTGACCAGCTGAAGTCCAGGCTCTTTCCACACCCCTCAATAAATTACCCAAGAATCTGGACTCCTCCAGACCTCAGAGTAAGAGTGAAGGGAAGTGCTGGGAGCTCAGAATTGCAGGTCAAAACACCAAACTCATTGATACCAAATGAGCAAATAAAAAGATAAAAAGGCTACCAGACACACAAGCCCACAGATGCGCAAGAAATCAGAAACACATAGACATACAGACAACAACTACAAAAAAAAAAACCCAACTACAATAAAAATAATGATAATCATAAAATAATTGAGAAAAAAAGGTAAAAAAACATACAAACAAAACGAACAAAAAACCCTCTAGAAATCTGATGTTAGCACTCTCAGAAACCAGAAGAAGGGAAGAAGAGGAAGAGATAAGGGGGGAAAAGTGGTGTTCATAAAAAAGTTAAGAAAGAAGAAAGAAAAAATAAAAAATATAAAAAAAATAAAAAAATAAAAATCAATGATAGTTTCTCCAAGAAAATGATGATAAAAAAAAGAAGTAAAAGGCACTATTCACAAAAATATTATTCTTGTATATATGTAGAAATATACATCTATATGTATGAGGTAGGGATCAACTTTCCTAGGAATATATTTATAATGCAATATACTTTCTGGACACCAGGTGGCGCTGTAGGTGGTTCATAGGCTTATACCTGGTGCTCAGTTTATTACTGTTAACCATGTTAACCACCCTACCTGGCCGATCGCCATTTTGGAGTTTCTGTAAAAGTTTTTTTACCTACCGTATATACTCGAGTATAAGCCGAGTTTTTCTGGCACAAATTTTGTGCCGAAAAACCTCAGCTTATACTCTAGTATATACAGTAATTATTGTGCAACCTCAGCTGCTCTGTTGCAGACAGCACTCCTGTCCGACCTCCCAACTCAGTGCAGGAGTCCATGCTTCACAGATCTTTCCACTCTGCTCCTGCATTCTCTTGCAAACTGGCAACTGCAATCGGCTGTGGGGGAGGGTGCTAACTGCTGCTGGGTCTCGCTGTCAGCGCATCTGTGGCACACGGAAACCTTCTGCTCAGTTTTTGTGGCTCAGAATCTCACTTTTGAATCTAGACTTTTGGGTCCAGTCCTCCGCCAGTTTGCCATGCAGCCTGAACTGCCAGCCCACACCAATATTCCCCACCAGAAATGGTCCGGTATATTTAATCACTCCTGTTGTTCTGGGGGAAGGTGTCCACCATTTTGGAAAATTCAAAATGTCTGTTTCTGGGGCAGGATCCCTTCCCTTCAATTTTCCATCGGGTTGCTTAGTTCCTTGTGATTCTGAGTGGCTCCCCTTTTGGGTGCCAAACTGTGCTCAGGAATCAATTTTCATCAGTTGGGGTTTGCCAGGAATTGCAAGCTGCTTTCCTCCGTGAGGGAGGGGCCTGCCGGCCAGCATGGCCAAACAGAGAAAATCTCTACAACAGAGTCTGTCATTTTGAATTGCACCTCATATACAACAATCCACCAATTCACTGAGTGTCTCCACCTGTCTGTCCACACCAATAATCCACATGGGGAAAAGGTCCAGACCCCCCTTCCTCTCACCTGATGACTTGGGAGAGGTGGGCTATACATCCGTCCTGTCTGCCATCATGCTCCACCTCCAACAAATCTGGTTTTCACCTAAGATCCTTCAAGAGATAATGGGTGGTAAGAATGATTTATGAGAAAGGATTTGAGAAATGTTTAGGAAATAAGATGAGGAGTTGTTGGAAACAGGCTGGTTTGGGGGAAAAGCAGTTAGAGAAGCTAGAGAATGAGATTTCATTGACTCCAGGACACCAAACTCTAGGGACAGGAAAGTGGAAATGCCAACCACGAAGAGGAAGAAAAAGCCGTGTGAGTGTCAAGGCAGGACAGCAGTGAGTCCAGTGGGAGAAATAAGGCTAATTGTGTAGACATGTCCAAGAAGAGGCTGGATATGTGCTTGGTGCTTAGCAAGAGGTGAACTGCAGTTTCATAGGTAAAAACATAAATTAGAATAAAATTGATCTGGGAGAGGCTGTGGTGTAAGCTGAAAAGTGGTTCCAGGAATGAATTTACTATAGAGGCCAAGAAAGGAACACCAATAGGAGCAAATTAGAATAAAAAAGTCAGAAAAATGAACACCATGTTAGTGCAATAGAGGAAATAATTTTTTTCAGCAAGTAGAAGCTGTGAGACACACACACACACACACACACACACACACACACACACAAAGTAATAGACAAAGAATTGAGTTGAATAATTTGATTGAATAACAACCACAAGAAAGAATAGGACAGAATTTTTTTAAGGCCAGAAATTCTCTCAGCAGCTGATTTGAGTTTTTAGTTTTACTAACAGCATTCCCAAAAGCTACATGTGTTATCAAAAAAATGACCTACTGTGGGTTAAAAAGATTAATAACTTACATTTTGCTTGTCAAAGTTACTGCATTTCTCATTTCTATCCAAATACTAGTTCAGTCTAATAAACTCAGTTATACATATTAGGCATTCTAATTGTGTTGAGATTAACAATATTAATAAGACATGGGCTATGCATTTAGAAAATCTCATCGTTCAAATATTAATGGCACATGTGTAAATACAAATACATGGTAATAAAAGCAATAACAAAAGTATGTGCATATCCAGTAGGAACTAAGAGGAAAGGGTGAATTTATTAATTGTTCATTTATTCTTTATTTGCTCTAGAATACACTTGAAGTGGCTCACAACATAGAAAAAGAAAGAAAAATGAATAATGGCGTGAATTTAGAGAAAAACAAAACAAAACTTTGAGTCCCTAATATGAAGAAAACAGTGTACATGTACACAACATACCCAGCTAAGGTCTAGAAAATGCTAGAATAGGCATGTGGTCTCTAAGCTTTCTGGAAGGTAGCCAAAATGAGAACACAGGCAATTTCTATATATATATATATAAAATCTCCAAAGGGAAAAATGAACCCAGTCTTAGTGCTAAAACTAAAGTTTTCCCTCAAAGATGTTCAAAATTAGAACAGCGCACCATCCTCAACATTAGCACATCAAATGGATTTCATAGTGCTTTTTCCTAGAGTGGCTGTTAGCCTGGGCCAATGATGACGTAATACCACATTACATTCAGTAAAAGGAGCTTTACAAGAGAACAAACCATATGGCCCAGATGTGTAAATTTCTGCTTGTGAAGTGTGTTCTGGTTATGTTTTATATATATGAATACATACATATATATATATATATATATATATATATATGAATACATACATATATATATATATATATATGAATACATAAACTATATTTCACTTAGGCAATCCTTTGCAGATTTATGTTTTGCAACCAAGTATTTATTTGGTATCAAGCAGCAGTGAGTTCAAGGTTATGGTCCTTGATAATCACTTATGTGGCAGCTATTTCAAACTACTGATTAAACAGTGGAAGTGCCTAACACTCTCTGAAGATGTGTATTTTGGCTGTTTTTTGTTTTTTTAATTGTGTTGAAATCCCCCAAATATGAAATTTACCACCTTGATCATTTTTAGGTGCACAATGTAGCAGCGTTAAGCACATTCACACTGTTGTGCCACCACCACCACCACCAGCACCCCCCACCCACCCCCCACGGAACTCTTCTCATCCTACAGAACTGGAACTCCATACTTAGTAAGCAGTATCACCACATTCCTCCTCCCCCAGCTCCTGAAAGCCACCACCGTTCTAATATCTACCCCTATGGATCTGACTACCCTTGGTATTCCCATAGAAGTTGAATCATACAGGATAATACAGGATATGCATACAGAATGCTTTTTGAATTTGTGTGCCGTTCTTACTCAGGGACTGTGTTAATTGTCTTTTTGCTCTCCTGATAGCTTTGGCTGGTTTCTGAGGGATGAACAAGAGCTTATCGGGCTTAAAATGGAGAAAGCTCCTATACAAAGGCAGGATGGTGTAATAATACTATTTCCCAAGCTCCTGAAGACCTGGACAAAAGGAACCCTGAAGGAGAAGAGGCTAAAGAGACAGGAAGAAGTCAAATGCTAAAGGACTTTGCAAACTGTATTTAAGAGCTTGGAATTATAGATAACAAGAACAGAATAGGGAATTAAAATGTATATTTTAGAAAAATACTTCCAGTAAAGCACAAGGAGACCTGGAAGAGGATATAAAATCAGAGTCAGAAAGAGCAATTAGAAGGCAATGGCTAGCATTTGAACAAGGTGTTTTGTTTTTTTACTTTTTCTTTTTCCCATCTTACCTGGCTGTTAGAGTAGGTAATTACAGAATTGTAAATTACAGGGCAATTTGTGGTTCTCATGTCCTTGCTCATAATCTTATGTACCAAGCTTAGACGAAAACTTTTGACATTTTAGAAAATCTTATACTTCAGCAAAGGATCCTGAGACATCAAAGACAAAGTCTAAAATTTGCATTTTAATTCAGAAGAGCACTTGTGGAGGGGCAGCCTAGGTCACTGCAACCTTAAACTCCTCTGTTTCAGTGATCCTTCTGTCTCAGCCTCCCCAGTAGCTAGGACTACAGGTGCCCACCACCACACCTAGCCACTTTTCTTCTTTCAGTAGAG
This sequence comes from Loris lydekkerianus, assembly GCA_963574355.1. NCBI lineage: Eukaryota > Metazoa > Chordata > Mammalia > Primates > Lorisidae > Loris > Loris lydekkerianus. The sequence goes on from CAUYPK010045177.1 coordinate 10,479, forward strand.
ACAGAGTCTCGCTCTTTCTCAGGCTGGTCTCAAACCCCTGAGCTCAAGGGATCCTCTTGCGTTGGCCTCCCAGAGTGCTGTTACAGGCATGAGCCACTGCATAGTACTATTGTTATTATCTAATTATTCTTAAGAAACTGGAACTCAAATATGAAAGGAAAGATATATATATAAGTTTTCATGATAGGCTTTTTGACAGTATACCCCTTAAAGACTTGTGATTCAGTAACAATTGAGATGAAGGCAGAGGCTTTGGTATTTGACTTTAGCAGTGTCAGGCTTAAATGCTAGTAGTCCTATCTGTTTTATCCCGTGAAGGATTAATTCTTCAAAGACCACCCTTTATCCCCAGGTTTTACAGCACATAGTTCTCATGAAGCTCCCTTGCTCAAAACATTTCACTGGACAATACTTAAAGAATAGTCTAAACTCACTATTACCTTTAAATGAGGGATTTTTCCTAACCTTTGTGTCCACTTGGGATGCTCTCCCTCAACCATTTCCAAATACCGAAATCATAACCATTCTTGAAGAACCATGTAAAGAAGAAATGTAGAGCTCTGCTAAGAAAACTTACTGGAAATAATCTCTTTATGTTCTAAACATCTGTTGGACTTCATTACAACCTTTTCTATGGCACTTATCCCACTTCAGCTCTCAATGCTTTATTTTAAAATTACTTGAGATGATGTCATAATTGTGTGTGACTTCTCTCTTGCACATAGAAGATACTCAGTGAGTACCAAATGAATAATCAATGCCTATTCCACAGTTGCCCTCCTAGTAGATGGCAAACACTTTGTTAGGCATTAGAAATACACCAATGAATGAAAAATAATCTCTGATATAAGGAATGTTGATGAGGGTGGGAGGTTTCTAAAGGCAGGAAGAGAATGCCTGGGCATAAAAAAGAAAAAGAAAAAGAAAAAATTAAGAAGGCACAAGACCAGAGTCCTAGTATTCTGGGAAAGCCTAGAATTTTAAAAACAAAATGTATTGTAAGATCCAATTGTGGCTAGCAATAGTGTTTCTTCAAATGGTAATACAGAATTGTTCTTAGCAAGAAACTGAACTACAAAAAGGCATATTTCAACTTAAAATAAGAATACTTTTAAAAAATAATCAGAACATCCCTACATTGAGATTAGTTGCTTTGTAAAGATAAGAAGTTTTCTATCACTGAAATTTTCTTTAATAAGTTTCGAGTTAACATATATGAAATCATTTTAAGAGGTAAAAAGCTTATCCGTGTTGCTGAGAGGGCTTCATTTGTTTCTATCTGTGTGTGTGTATTTTACATTTCTTGATTTTTGTGTGTCTCAAAACTTTCATAATGACCAGTTTGGAATGATATTATTCAATAAATGTAGGGTCATAAATAAATCATACCCTGTACTAAGTTGGTAAAGAGTAACTTGGTAATGTTTCAACATAGAGGCCAAGACCCATTACTTTACACAAGTGAGTATCTTGAAAAGTGAGTGTTAAGTACGTAATTTTCTGCTTTTCTTCTTCTTCTTTTTTTTTGTCTGAGGCAAGAGTCTCACTCTGTTGCTCAGACTAGAATACTATGGTCTCAGCCTGGCTCATAGCAACCTCAAACTCAAAGCCTTGTATTCAAGCCCTCCTCCTGCCTCAGCCTCTTGAGTAGTTGGGAGGTACAGGTGCCCTCCACTATACCTGGCTATTTCTAATTTTAGTAAAGATGGAGTCTCACTCTTGCTCAGGCTGGCCTTGAACTCCTGAGCTCAAGGGATCCGCCTGTGTCAGCTTCCCAGAGTGCTAGGATTACAGGCGTGAGCCATTGCACCTGGCCTCTGCTCCACATTTTAATTTCTATTTTTGACTTTTGTATTAACATGTTTCAGATTCTACATTAAAAATTTTATAATTTAAAATAACAAATTTGCATAACTGATGAAATTTTTAATATATCCAAAATCATAATAAGAAAGATGTGAAATGAAGGAATATTTTGATTTTAAGCTGTAAGATCTGAAGGATTCAATTGCGCAATTTCTCACAGAAGAATCATCTTTTTGTAAGTATAATAGTATTAAATAAACTGCATATAATTGAATGTATAATTACAAGTTTTCAACATTTATTCTCAGATTATTGCAGATTTTAATATTAAATACATTAAAATTAATAGCAATATTTATGATAGGTTAAACAATTTAATACAATTTTACCTTTGTGCACAAGACAGCCAACTTTTTTCATATTTATTTTTCAGTTCCTTCCTTTTCTATATTAATGTCATTGCTAAAGTGCAATCCAAAATGTTCAATATATTTTTTAAGTTATCTGGTGAGGTATAGTTTATAATGAATAACGTACGAATACATTTTGAATTATATAACTATCCACTCACAAACATCAAAATTAGTTTATGGCCTGCATATAGTATAATTCACCTCTCTTCTCCCTAATTTCAATAATAAAATGCTCAAAACAGGGTCTTGAAAAGCTTGCGTAGATATCATTTTAAAACTGCCTAACACCAAGAAATAAAAACTTACCATTAAAGGTAACTATTATCATTATTTAAAAATACCGAATTAACTTTGAAAACACATTGCAAACTGTTTTTGCTTCTTCCTTTCAGGATAATTGTTAAAAGTGAAATAACTAGGCGGCCTTATCTTAGGTGAGACTGTTGCAGCTTGGAAACAAACAAAGCTCTTTCTCGATGCGCTAGGTTCATTTCATATTTGTGTAATACCCTGGAAGAAATTAGGTTTCAATAAAGTCCATTTTTGTCACTGCATGTAGCAATGAATATCACACCCAGCAGGGCACAGTGGCACCTGGCTGTCCAGACCCCAGTGTAGCACAAACCATCTGGGGGTAATTACAACAAGGTATTCTTTAAGGACCAGATGGGACCAAGGAACAGAAGCCCCTACCCCTCCCAGTCATTTACAACATAATTCCTTTCAATGATATACTTAATCCTCCCACCAGCTATGCCTTTCAGCTTGCTGTTGTCACTGTTCCTTTATGTAAATTCAGTTGTAAGACTGAGCAAAAGAGGGGGAGACAGTGAGAGAACAAGAAAAACAGGGAGAGGGGGAGAGAGAGCCACCGGTGCCTCTAGGGACCAAAAGAAATTATTCATCCCTAAATTGTTTCCACCACAGCAAGTACAGTAAGAATTTTTTTTTTTTTTTTTTTTTTTAAGAGGGCTGAAATTATCCTAAAGAAGGTCAATGCGACAGCCCTGTGTGGCACCAGCTGAGGTTTACTCAGCCACCTGTTAGCTAGAAAGCTCTCTGCCCACGATTATGATGCATTTAACCAGTTTAAAGGGTCTTTATTGACAGGCCAGCCACCTCCATTCAGCGCGCTGGAGCCATAGGCCTGCTTTGTGGTCAAATGTGGCGCACAAACCTTAATTCAATTACACTGTAAGCCTATCCAATCTGCATCACTGCCCTTTCACTCTTGTGCCATTTGTCTTGTATGTTGTAAAGAATTTTATGTTGAAGAGGGAAAGGCGCCCTACACCCCAGTTGTCTCTATTTGTCATTTAAGGTTCGTGCTGCAGGTGTGCTGCCACCGTTCAGCGCCGGAAGTGTATTCATCTTTAAGTGATATTTCAGAGAGCAGCGTTGTTTATTGTTTGGTGACAATGCTACCAGAGTGTTGCAGATTTTTTTTTTTTTTAATGAGGTATATGTTCAAACTCTCCAGCACCAACAAAGAGTTTCCAAACTTAAGTGTTAAGAATGCAGAAGAAGAAACACAAAACGGAAAACATAAATGACAGAAGAAAATGACAGTTATTAGCTTTGTTATACCATCCTTCTTTATGAAAAGAAATGCATTTTTAGAATGAACAAATTCTAAATTGGGGGCTTTTTTAAAGTGCCTGACACACAAAATATGAATGTCAGCATCAGTTAATAGGAATGAGGTTCGATACTGCTCTACTGCTTGAAAAGTTAAAGTTCCATGTTAAGATTATTAAATGTATCAAATACATTTATATTGTTTTGTATTCTGGTGTTTTTAACTGTCCATGGCATTGGACTAGTGCATGTCATTGTCTGATGCTTGATGTTTTCATAATAATTTATAGACTGTGAAAACATAGATTTCCCAAACTCAGGGATTTGAATGCTTATTTTCATATTTTGTTCTAAAATTGAAAGTTGCCTTTTTAAAGTATGCTGTACATAGTGTTATAATCAACCAAAACCTACCTCCCCGGTCCAGCGCTCAAAATAAGGGTATGGATCATTTCAGATCAGTGTTCTTTAAAATCATTCAAAGACTTATCAATGGAGTTGGAAGGACTTTAAAAAAAAAAGAAAGAAGAATCTACTTTGCTAGTTCACATCTATTTTCCACTCAACTCAAAGAAAGGACAGTCGGGCTAAGTTACTTACCAGTTATTCAATAAGCGAGTGTCAGTTTTCACTGTGGCAACTTCAATGTGTCTTTGTATGGAAGTTCTCATCTCTTTTAAATTACTGAATCAAAACCCCAAATATGAAACATGAAAAAGACACCAAGACATTTTAATGTCAAGAAAAAAATAAAGAGATTTGTATGTGATTTTCAATATAAGATTTTAAAAACTACTTCCATATATCTCTCAGCAATTCTATGCCCACTTTGTGTTTTCCTATAGGGGTCACATTTTATAAATTAAAAAATTACAGGTTAATAGACAGTCTAAATATGGCTTGCCTAACAGCTAGAATTCTACTGCTCACTAATTGAGGGTCCTTTCTATTATAACCATGAAGATTTCATGTGACTACTTTACGGACTTCATGATTTTTATCCATATGCACAATTTCCTGTACATATTCCCTATATATAGGTATTGATAAGGTACTCTAATATATTTCATATTAAATCATTATATCATAATATATTGATATATCTTATCAATATTCTGTGAAGTAGAAATAATTGTAGAAATAAGTACAAATAACAATTGAACTTATAAAAGTCTAGTATCACACTAAAAAAATGAAAGAAAATGATCTGCCTTTGTTACATTTAAAAAAAAAAACTGTTAAGATGTAGATATATGTCTTTAGTCACTTTCAACTCTTTTTATAACCTTTTGAAGAAAGAAAAAGCCAGTGAAATTTGTCCAGTTTCTCAATATTCTATGTGAATTACTTACCTTTGTATTTTATGCCTCTGTATTATAAAACAAAAAGGATTTGAGATTTCATTTTTAAGGTCTTCAGTATCCTGGAATTCAGGTAAACCATTCTTGAAATAAAATGTAAGAACATAGCTATATAGATTTTAAAATATTTTAAAGAAAAGTAGTACAGGAAGTTAGTTTCATTATGGAACTATATATTTTTATTAACATTTTACTATTTATACTATTTTTACAAATTGTAAGTATATCATATTTGTTTTGAAATAACAGAACCTACAATAACTTCATGTAGTAGCTACATTATTATATACCAAAAGAATATTTACTTATTTTTAAAGATTTTTATTTTTAAAATTTTTCTAATTAAATCAAATTAATATGAGGTTATAATTTTTAGGTTACATTGTTCTCACTTCCAGGGTAAAGTTCTATTTGTAGAAGAAATAGAACTTTAATACTCATGCCCTTCCTCCTTCTGCTAAATGCCCCCCCCAACCTCTGCTTCCCCCAAATCCCGAAATGTACTATATTAGTGTTTTACTGTTCTCAAAAGAATATTTATTATAATTCATCTGTCCATTGTACTTTTGGATTAGATTCTCAGTTTCCAATAAAAATCATGCCCATATTCCTTTCTAAAAATAGTTTATTCAAGGAAATTTTGAAGAAAAAAGTAAAACAATTAAGAAAAACTGAAGCAATATAACCATAGCTTATAACCATAACTACGCATGTATGTGCATATATAATATTTGAGAATTCAAACTTTATATAGCTCACTAGACCAAAGGACTAAAGAATGATTTTAGATCTGTTATCACAGCTGATATTTGCCAAAGACGTTCAACGCTGAAATTTGAAAACAGATCATAAACAATATCAAATTTACAATACTTTAGAATTTTACTTCATTATGTATAAATTCCCTTGGATAAGAATAGTTACAAGAGAAAAACTCAGGCAATAAGACGCTGGTTACCTAACAATAAAATTACCATAGAGGATTGTAATTTTAGCTTTGCAGGCCATTACTGCCAACACAGTGGTGCCTTCCTGAGATTCAAATGTGCTTTGGAGAAAAGGATCACTACACACCAAAGCCCTGCTCATCAAAACTCCTTTTCCTTTCAATGGGATTTTCAAGTCCACTAATGTCCACAGAATGGGAACATATGTCTATGGTTCTAAGCCAATTATGCAGTTTAAATTTAAATAAACTACTTTATCAAATCTTTATCAAATTTTCTGCCCCTACATATACATAAAGCTATTTGTCCATCTTAAGTTCCCCAAATCTATTTAGAAAATGCATGAGAACTTTTTTGTGTGTTTCATTTTGCTGTTGCCCATTCTAATACCAGAAGCCGTCAACATGGCAGAAAATAGAAAATTGAGTCAGTTGGCTTGTTCAGTGTGCAGAATGCCAAAAGAGTTGTTTGTGTGATTTTTTTCCTTGAATTCCCTACCAAAATACTATTTGGTAAGGTGATATTAATATTTTTGTTGCTGTGGTCAACAAGTTTTTGTTCAGTGGGATAGCTAGAAACAATTAATGTGTGGCTTTCCACATTAAAGAATAAAGACAAGCAAATACTCATTAGCCCAAAGGAAGATGAAAATATTAGCAGAAAAGCTAGATGACAGATATCATCATCTCACAACTATTGTATATTCTTTTTTTTTTTATAGTTTCAAAACAGTAAAAATATATATTTTTTTTTACATTCCAAATTTCTTTTTTTTTTTATTCTTTTTTTTTATTATAGATAAAAATATGCACGATAGATGTGGCCCAACCAATCACCCTCCCTCCATCCATACCTCCCCCCTCCCTTCCCCTTCCTTGGTCCTTTCCTCAAAGTCTTGTGGTATAGTTGGGTTATAGCCTTCATGTGAAAGCTATAGTTTAGCTTCATAGTAGGGCTGAGTACATTGGATACTTTTTCTTCCATTCCT
>CAUYPK010045178.1:0-17020 GCA_963574355.1 Loris lydekkerianus
CCCCTGTCTTAGGTTGCCTGCTCTTGCAGTTTCAGTCTTACCCGTCATGGGGATACAAACATCAATGGTTTGGTCCCTGTCTTAGGTTGACTGAATGCAGAGTGATCTTACCCGTCTTTGGGTACTATGAATATAATCCACCATGCAGCCTCTCCATATCCTGTCTAAAATTCTTTACTGATAACTGCAGTTCTTAAACAAAATGGTCTTCAAACTTAATTACCTACCAGGATCATCTGAAGAGATTTTTACAAATACCAATTCCTAGAAGCCTCTCCACACTTAAGTCAAAATCATGGATAGGTGGGGTACTGAAGATGTGTATTATTTTTCAAAAATGTAATGATATTTAGAAATCCAATATCACAACCCAAAATGATAAAGTCCAAACTTCCCCCAAGACATCAGAAGCTTTTTGTGATCTGACCCCAGCCTACCCATTTTCCCTACTTTTCTACTGAATGTTTTATACTAGAGCTGTACAAACTACTGACCATTCCTTGGACGAGATGTTTAATTTCACCACCACATCTCACATGCATTCATCTGGAAAGGTCTTCCCTATTTGCTCGCTTCCTGAATTTCTATTTATTTAATATTTAACTCAAATGTCAGCTTTTACTTTCCCTTTCTTTTCTTATTAGAAAGCTCTAAGCAGAATTAACAGTATCTTTTCCTGTACTTCTAAAAGCATTTTGAGCATATATAGTTGTAGGTCTTACTACATAAATGTGATATTTGTCAACATGCTTATAGTCCCTGCTAGCCCACCGACCTGGAAAGACCTCGAATTGTCTTATTTATCTTGGCTCACCTGACACCCCACAGCAGGCCTGACCTGTAAATGTTTGATAGACAGGTAAGTTACTGAAACACAAAAAATCTTAGGTCAGGAATAACTGGCTAGATGAGCTGAGGAAATTCCTTTAATATTTCAGCCTATACTTTAATTCTAGACCAAGAATATGTATTTGTGGATAAGCTGAAGTATTTAATGCTTCAGTTCATAAGTCTTGGTAATGACCCTCAGTTTCTTTTAATTGCTGGGTTTATGCTTTCCAACCATGATATGGGGCAAGCTGTGCTGTCAGGTGTTTTGCATATAGAGTAAACGTGTAAGAAGGGAACTGGACATCTCAGTTGGAAGTTATCACTGCCCCCATGGCAGGTGAGAGAAAAGAAGCCCAGAGAGGAAGACTTGTCAAGGTCTCCAGCTAGAAAAAGTAAGAGAACCAGATTCACACCCACAAATGATGCCACAAAGCCTATACACGATTTCCTGCTACAAGGCACAGCTCTTCTGGGAAGATGACTGAAACAACCTTGATCTCACCTAAGCAGAGTTTCTGCCCCGAAATAAACCAAGTATACGAAATACTATCTTGCTTTATGCTCTTCCTTTAGTTCCCAACTTATTTGGTCTGAACCCATTGTATTGTAGTTTCCAAATCATCTTTCGGAGAGGGTTTCTTAAAGATTAATTATGAAAGTTATTGAAAATAACTGACTTGGACTCCCTTAGTTTTAGAAGGAGGAAAGGTTAGGTCTAAAATATACAGGAGTCCTAAAAAAAGAAAGAGAGAGAGAGAGAGGCTTTGCAAAAACAGTTTGGGCAGCATTATTTGTGATGGTTAAAAACTAGAAAATAACCAAACTAATAGCAGTAGAAAAAAGAAATTGTGAAATATCCAGGTAATGGAATATCATAAAACAAGTGAACTAAAACTGCACGCAGCGAAAGGAAAAACTCATAGACATAGTATTAAGAGGTGGAAACTAGATTCTACTTATAAGATCTCAAAAGCAGGTGTAAATAATCCGTAGTGTTAGAAAACAAAATAGTGGTTATTTGGGGGGCTAGGAAATGACTGGAAAGGGGCATATGGTTTTCTGTAGTGTTAATAATGTTCTGGGTTGTGTCTGATTTTGTTCCTTTGTTTAATCTGGGTGATAGCTACCCTGGTATGTTTATTTTGGGACACTTCATTGAGCTGGTCCTTGTGATTTGTGCCCTTTCCTATATGCACATTAATACAAAGGTACATGTTTTCGGCTAACCAGTTGCATGGATCAATTTTGCTTCAGTAAAAACCAATCTTCCGAACATTCATCTCATTATGGTTGGCAGAAGTCTAACATGACCCCTGTGGTCTCCATTCCCTGGTGTGTTGTGACTTCCGTGATTATATTACATGGCAAAGAGAGTGTGCAGATGTAATTAAGTTTAGTAATCACTGGATGTTAAGATAAGAGATTGATTGGGTGGACCTAATCTAATAACATGAGCCCTTCAAAAGCAGAAAGTTGGAGGTTTTGGTGGAGGGAGGGTAATGGGCGGGGCCACATCTATGGTGCATCTTAGAATGTGTACGGGCGATTGCACTAAGGTACACAGCTATGATTTAACAATAAAAAAAAAAAAAGCAGAAAGTTTCTCTTACTGATGGCCAGCAATTTGCAAGGAGGGGTTCCAGGCACTATTGGTAACTTGAAGGTAGAGTCAATAAGATCTGAGAACAGCCTTGAGGAACTGAGAGCAACATTTGGCTGACACCAGGCAAGAAAACAGGGACCTCAGTCCTACAACCTCAAGGAAATAAATTCTACCAAAAACTACTGAGCTCAGAAGAGAACCTCAAGCTCCAGGTGAGAATGGTAGCCGAAACCTTGATTTCAGCCCAGTAAAACACTTAGCAGAATAACCAATGGCACCATGTTCTAACTGACCTATAGATTGCAAGATAATTGATGTATAACTGTTTTAAGCTGCTAAGTTTATGGTGATTTATTATATAGCAACAGAAAACTAAGGCATACTTGTTCACACGTTGGCAGCTTTCAGGTGGGTGGGCAGTTACTGATACTCTGCTCAGCTCTGCTCCACATAACTTTTTATTCTGGAGCCCACATTGAAGGAGCTGCCTGATTTGGAACATTCATAGGGCAGAGGGAAAAGATCAAGTGAGCTGACAAAAACCCCACGATGCCCAAAGATGTGGTGACATCATGTCCACTCACACCCCTGTGGTCAAAGCCAAAGCCTATGCCCACAGCCAGTGAGACAGGATGTGTGATCTTACAGGAAAGGGGAGATTGAATAATTTTGAAAAATAACACAATCTGCCACCAAAGAATGTTATAATTATGACCTAACTGGAAAGAGCAGAATCTTGGAAGTCAGAAAGACTTGAGTTTTTCTTGCTGAATGGGTTGAAATAATTAAAAAAAAAAAAAAAGAAAGAAAGAAAGAAAAAGACTTTGAATTTGAATCTTGGTAGCACCACCTAAATGGTTGTGCAATCACAGAGCAGTCAGGAAATCTCTCTGAGTCTCAGTCTCCTAGATGGTAAATATCTGCCTCATAAGGTTGATGTGAATGTTAAACATACTAGTATGATGCCTGATACATACGTGTACTATAATATGTTCTTGGTAAATATTAGCTTTGGCCTCTTTCTCAAGGATTCATGAGAACATAATTCTCCCAAAGAGAGAAGTCAGGGAATACAAGGTACATCTAAATATACCTCTTTTCCCTAATTTTTCTAATAAAGCTAAGGCAGAGTCCCAAATGCATAATACCTTTGGATACTATATCTCTCTGAATCCTGTAGCAACAAATCCTTAGAGCAGAGGGAATATGATATTACTCTTCTGAATGGGATCATTAAATGCAATCGATATCAGAAGTGGAATTGCTTTATGATTACCTTCCTGAATTGATGATTCACTTTAACACCTACTCCTGCCTTGAGAAAATGTTGTCATAAATCAATAATTATTACAGTTGGAAAACTGGCCAAATCAAACAGTGAATAATACTTTGTCTTTGGATTGTTTAGACTTTATCACTTGCCCAGATCATTTTAAAACCTATTTCAGGTTTTTAGTTCATGGTATCTATCTCTCTTAAAATAACAATTATTAGTTATTATTGTTTAATCCTCAATTCACTATTTAGGGTTTTAACTTTTTCTTTATTATGTAAAATATAATTATATCACATACACACACACACACACACACACATAAACATAAAATGAAGTCAGTATGCTTTAGTCAGACGAAGAGATAAGTCATTCCAAACTAATCAGAGATAACCAGGTTCAACATTTTGGTTTTGCAACTTTCATGAGCTCTTCAAAACCAAATGTTAACCACCAACGTTTTGGTGTTAACCCTTCCAGATTTTTCCATGGGGGAAGGGTGGACAGAATATGGATATGTCTGTGTATTTACATAAACTTCTTTTATAAAATGGGGTTATACAGCTCGGCGCCTGTAACACAGTGGTTATGACACTAGTCACATACACCAAAGGTGACAGGTCCGAACGCAGCCTAGGCCTACTAAACAACAATGACAACTGCAACAAAAAACAGCCAGGCGTTGTGGTGGGCAGCTGCAGTCCCACCACAGCTATTTGGGAGGCTGAGGCAAGAGAATCTCTTCAGCCCAAGAGTTTGAAGTTGCTGTGAGCTATGATATCACATCACTCTAGCAAGAGTGACATAGTGAGACTCTGTCAAAAAAAAAAAAAAAAAAATGGGGTTATACATTATATTCTATTTTATAACCTGTCGTTTTGTTTAGTTATATACTGTTTACATTCAATGATTCTATTTCCTTTTTAACCAGTAGCTTATTATTGGATCTTTAGATATGTGGAGGGGGTAGGAAGCTCCCGATACTCTGCTTGGCTCTGCTCCACATGTCTTTACAGTCTAGAGTCCCTGTTGAAGGAGCTGCCCTGTTTGGAACATTAAAGGGCAGAGGTAAAAGACCAAGCAAGCTGACAAAAATCCCACATGCCTACACGATGTGGTGTTCATCATGACCACTCACACTCCAGGGGTCAAAGCCAGTAACATGCCTGGCAGCCAGTCAGGATGTGTGATCTCGTGTGTTGCCAATGTTGTCTCATTTGGTCTTCTGAACAGAGCTTTTACTAGTCCACATCTACTAATTATGGAAAGCCAGGCCACAGGGCTTGGTGTCCAGAGCACCGGCCAGAGTCTGGCTATACTTACCCCAATCACTACTCTGATCAGGTGCCATCCTTTGGCAGCCCTGCTCTTAAACTTCCAAATGTATCCTGGAAATGTTAAACAATAAGCACAGAATCTGTCTCAGAATCGATAAGTCTTTTTTGAAATTTCCAGCCATGTTGTATTACTAAGAGTTGCCAGACGATATCTAAACGTATCTACATCTTGGTTTTATTAACTGCCCTTTGCAAGATTTGTTTTTATTGACTAAGTTCTCTGAATGGTTGTCAAAATGGGCTAACGCGCTATAGACGTCAACAGGGCACAGATGGGTATTGTGCCCTAGTGTCCAGTGTTACCACAGAGGTGCTCATGGTTAAGACACTCAGGTGCTGTCTCTTTTATTCTTCTGAAATAAAAATTGCAAAGGCAACCTTATGTTCTGATTATCCTTCTTTTGCTTCAGACCAAGGAAATGATTGCTCATAAAGTCTTCAAAAGAACTAGCAATAATGACCCTCAAATGCCCTGAATTCAGCTATTGTTATAGAAACATGACTGCTTTTATGGGCAAAACACATATTATTATTTTTTTTACATACAAGGAATAAAATGGAAATCTTCACCTGCCTCTGCTAAGAGCTCTTTTTGGAGAGACAGGAAGCCAATTACCCAGGAGCCATGGACACAGGCCTCCAGCCTGGCCCCCCAGGTCCTAGTCTTCTCTGTCTCCCAGGCTCCCATTGCAGCATCTTTGATGAATGTGCTATTGATGGTCTTTTCAGAGAGGAGCTATTAAAGGGAAAGGAAGATTATTTGCAAGTGAGTAGGAAAATGGTTCTACAAAAGAATGAAATAAAGCAATTAGCTTCCTTCTATATAAGTACCCTCACTGCTGCAGAGAATCTCCAGGCTGTAGTGATTAAGGAAAATAATGACCTTCCCTGTGCAAAGCAATTGCCCAGGGAATCAACTGCAGCCACTAACCAGTCGTGGATAAAGCCACTTCTTATTTACCACAGGGAGAATGGAGGCGGAGTGACTAGAAATTTATCCCAGAGTATTTTTCACCTTATTCAAATCTTTTAAAATGAGGCCCAGGTGTTGACTAGGAAGGCTGTGTAAACTAATTCCTTAAGGAAACTAAATATTTTTAACATGTTATGTCTCTTTGAAAACGGGATAAGAATAGTTGATTATTAATTTTTGCCATATATAAGAGGTACGGTTGTGGCCTAAAATAAAGCTCAAAAAGAGTTAAAAACTTTATATTATGCTATTTCTGGTGAGCGGTAGGTCTATCAGGACTGTCAAAGCTATAAGGAAAAGCTTCTTCAACTTGATCTGTGCTTCATTGTTTTGGAAGATGACGGATATCCTGGGTTGTCTATCTTGTACATAGATGATTTGGACAATGTAACATTGTGAACAACTGGAAAACAAGTACAGCAGAGGAATAAAAAAGGGACATCTGGGCATGACTCTAGTTAGCTACAAGTTAGGCAACAGCTTTCTCTCAGAGACCAACAATGATGTGGCTATTATAGGGGATGAAGTCTCTCTGTTTTCACCTTGAAAGACAGAGCTGAAGAAGGGGAGCTGGGCCAGGCACAGTGGCTCACATCTGTATTCCTAGCACTCTGGGAGGCCAGGGTGGATGGATTTCTTGATCTCAGGAGTTTGAGACCAGCCTGAGCAAGAGCGAGACCTGTCTCTATTAATAATAGAAAAACTAGCTGGGGGGCAGTGCCTGTGGCTCAAAGGAGTAGGGCACCCATATACTGGGGGAGGCAGGTTCAAACCCGGCCCAGGCCAAAACCTGAAAAAAAAAAAGAAAGAAAAACTAGCTGGGTGTTGTGGCGGGCTCCTGTAGTCCCAGCTCCTCTGAAGGCTAAGGCAAGAGGATCTGTTGAGCCCAAGGGTTTGAGGTTGCTGTGAGCTATGATGCTACAGCACTCCACTGAGGGCGATAAAATGAGACTCTGTCTCAAAAAACAAAGTGGCGGGGGTGGGGGGAGCTGGTGTGTTTGCTGCAGGCCTGGGAGGGCTCATATGAAAATGGCTTCCATGAGTGAAGAAAAAAACAGTTAAATTCCAGGAGTGCACTAAGAAGCAACCGAAGGGTTTATTTAAAGAATGGAGGAAGTGGGATGTGATGGACCAGGGTTAAGAAGAGTGAGAAGGAAAATAAAATATGGAAGTCATGAAAATAATTTACATTTTAAGGTCCTTCTGAAACTCACTGTCTCCTTGCCTTTCTTTGTCTCAAGGCTAACATCTAATAATGCTGCCCTTAGCCTTCTGCTTCCAGCCTGAGTGAGGCTGCCTCATCCAGGCTCCTGGGGCTCCCCGCATCACCACATCTAGACAGGCAAATTGGCTGACTAGAGACATCCCTTGCCAGGTCACCCCAGAGGACAAGGAGGGTCTCAGACAAAGGAGAAGGGGGAATGGGCACAGCTCAGGTGTAGTTCAGAGGAAAAAGTGCCAGAGACTGTTGGCAATTTCCCCAAAATAAATTGTGAAGCAGAACAGGACAATGAACAAAATAATAAAAGACATTGATTGGTAAAGAGCAGCCCTAGAGAAGCTCAGAGCGGTGTGTATAGGTTTCATTTCTCCATCCCACACACCTTGGGTAATCAGTGGGCTACTGCATTACTTGGAAGCTTTTCCACCCGCACAAGCCCAAGCACAGCTGCAACCACTGAATTGTGTAGAGATCTTGTGTGATCTCAGAGCTTAGACATTCCATGCAGGCTTCCTTCCAGAGAGAGGGACCTAAGGAACCTGAGTCTGGCTCTCATGTGTTCAGATTCTTTCCCTCCCCAACCCCTCCTCCACCCACTGCAGCTGGGAGGGTAGACTGAGCTGAGAGTTTCAGGAGCTGCTACCTCTCTTCTGTTGGTTCAGCCTCCAGTCTGAGGTTTACACTCCTTCCCCCGTGCAGACCTGATGCAAACCCAGTGGTGCTTGGTTTGGAAATTCCCCAAACACACACGGTGGCACTCTCTGGAGATACACGCATGAAGATCAGATACCCAAGCCAGATCTCATAACCCCAGGACTCAAGCAGGTTGCTAGGAGGCACAGAGGGAAAATTTAAGAGCGGTCTCAGGAAACAAGGGAGCCCATATAGGCAGAACTGACAGGATTCAAGCTGCGAAGATCTGGTGAAGCAGGCACACCTCATAAGACAGCTGTACTGTTGGACTAGGTGGGTTCCTGGTGGGGAAGTTCCCAGCCCCTGTTGCCATTGCTGCTGAGCATGGCAAGTTGAGGCACCCATTTGCAACCAGACACTGGAGGGATTCTCTTGAGGCAGGGCTAGAGTGAGAGGGGTGAAGCTCACTCCTGATAGCCAGCCAGTGAATTACACATGTCCTCCCACCATCAGACGTCCTGCTTTGGAGAGGCTTCTTCAGCCCCCCTCCCAGTGGCTTTCCCCAGAAGCCCAGGAAACAATGTTTAAGACCTACTGAGACTTTTGTAGAGCCTTCCAGACTCACCCAACCTAATATGGCCCATCCTTACTCCACTACATACCCCTGCTGTGGCAGAGAACAAGCAATCCCCTAGGAGCTCCAGGGCACCTACCAGTCTGTGGATTCAAGTGCTTCTCCTAAGAAACTAGAGCCTATTACAGGCTAAAAAAAAAAAATCTATGCTGTTAGCTCTTTCCTGCAAGCATTAACCATTGACAGGGAGAACAATTGCATAGCTCATTACAGCATCTACTTACTCAGTCAAACAAGGTGTAACGTATTCTTATTCACAAGCACCATCCACCATCTCAGAGATTAAGTTGGGGGTCCCAATACAATTTACACTGCTGGGAAGAGAGGAAGACAGCAGACTAGAAGCAATCTGCGGGGGTACTTCCTTTTAGGAGAGGAATAAAAGTTACAGGGAGCTTGAGGTGTGAGAGGCTCTACTTCCTTCAACTTTTGGCTTATCAGAGAAGTGCAGACTTCCCCAAGGTCCCTCACTTCACTCAGAACCCCTCATCCCTGAGCAGCCATTACTCCTGTAATTGGTTTGTACAAAAGCCCACAGCCCAGTTATCCATGACCACCACTTAAATAGACTCACACAGCTTCCATTGTTACCTCTACTGAGTGAATCCCACTAGAGCAACCCCCCACAATAGCTGCCATGAAGAGGGTCTCACTGGCTCCCAACTCTAACCTACAACGACAAGCTGGGTAATGTCCCTCCACCCAACACAAAGATCAACTAGCACTAGATCAAACTGGATATCACAGGGGAATGGATTAAAACAAAACAGCTGCTCTACAGGTGCTCAATCTGACTCACTCCTCTCCTGACAGGTCAATATTCCAGAGCAGGCGTCCTCAAACTTTTTAAACACGGGGCCAATTCACAGTCCCTCAGACGGTTGGAGGGCCAGACTATAGTTAAAAAAAAAAAACAAAACAACAACTATGAACAAATTCCTATGAACCCTGCACATATCTTATTTTGAAGTAAAAAACAAAATGGGAACAAATACAATTCACATGGCTTCATGTAGCCCGCAGGCTGCAGTTTGAGGACGCCTGTTCCAGAGTAAGACACAAAAGGTCCAAGAAGATGATCTGAGATCAACCTCATTCCCTAACTAAACAGGAGAGTTCCCAGCAAAGGAAATCAGGTGACTTGCAATCCTATTAACTTAAGAGGTGAGAAAAGAAGAGACAGATGAGAAGAAACTAGCAAAAGAACCTAAGCAACATGAAAAAACAGAATAGTTTGACACTCCCAATGGAATAAAATGGAGCTACTGTCATGAACTCCACCCACAAGGAAATTATTGAAAAGACAGAAAGGGAATTCAGAATATGGATGGCAAATAAAACAAATAAAATTGAAGGGAAAGTTGAAAGCCCACAAAAGAAGCCAAAATTATATTTCAGGAAATTAATGAAAAGGTTGCTAAAAAGTTAGACAACATAAGAAAGGACTTACTAGAACTTAAAAGAAATGAAAAAGTCATTTAGGAAATTTCAAAACACAGCAGAAAGCTTCAACAATAGACTGAACCAAGGACAAGAAATAATCCCAGAGTTTGAAGACAAGACACTCCAGCTAACCCAGTCATTTAAAGAGGCAGAGGAAAGAACACAAAAAAGCAGAGAAATCACTTAGAGGGATATGGGATTATTTGAAATGAACTAACATTAGAATTATAGGTGTATATGAAGAGAATAAGGAGTTAAATGCATGGAAAACCTATTTGAAGGAATTTATTGAGGAAAACTTCCCTGATATTTTCAGATATTCAGACACACAAATATGGGATAGCCACTGAACTCTGGGAAGATTCATAGTAAATAGGACATCTTCAAGACACATAATAATCAAACAGGTCAAGGTCCAAATTAAGGAAAAAATTCTGCAAGGAGCAAGATGAAAACATTAAATAACCTTAGAGCAAAACCTGTCAAGCTAACAGGCTTCATAGTGGAAACCTTATAAGCCAGAGGATTGGGACCTAATCTCCAATCATCTTATGTATCCTGCAAAACTAACTTTCACAATTGATGGGGAAATTAAGACTTTCCCAGGCAAGTAAACATTGAGGGAATCTGTTAAGACCAGACCTGTTCTGTAGGAAATTCTCCAAACACCATTATAAACAAATTATCACCAGTGTAAAATCATCCAAAAAGACTGCAGAATTCACAACTCTTATAAAACAATAGCACAACTGGGAAAAGAAAGCATTAAGGTACTACCCAATATGATGAACAGGTCAATATCCCACATATCAATTCTATCATTTAACATACACAATCTGAAAGCCCCTCTCAAAAGGATGGCTTACTAGTTGAAAAAACACAACCCCAAAATCTGCCACCTCCAGGAAACACATCTAAATCACAAGGACACACACACAAACACACAGATTCAACAGGAAAGGACGAAAAAAATTTCCATCCAAATGGAAATCAAAAGATGGTAGACATAGCCATTCCTATATCATATAAAATGGACTTTAAGCTGGCAAAGGTAAAGAAAGACAAAGAGGGTCATTATATAATGTTAAAGGCAGCAATTCAAGAAGACAGAACAATCCTAAATATATATGCACCTAATCCCAGGTACATTAATTTTTTTTTTTTTTTTTTACTAGAGCTAAGCAAAGGAATAAATACCACCATCATAATTGTGTGGGGACCTCAACATCCCACTGTCAGAGCTTGATAAATCATCAAAGCAGAAAATAAATACAGAATCGATGGACTGAATTCTGACTTAAAATCAAATGGACCTAACAGACACTTACAGAACACTCTACTTAAAAACTACTGAGTATAGATTCTTTTCAGCAGCACATGGGACATTCTCCAAACTGATAATATCTTAGGCCACAATAATTCAAAGAAAATCTAAATCATACTATGTATCTTTCAGACCACAGTGGAACAAAACTAGAAATCAATTACAAGGGAAACAATGAAAGCCACACAAAGCCATGGAAACTAAACAATCTGCTATTGAATGACTGTTGGGTCAAAAATAAAATTCAGATGGAATTCAAAAGATATTTTGAATTCATCAACAAAGGGAATGGAAGCTATTAAAATCTTTGGAACTCAGCAAAAACATTCCTTAGGGGAAAATTCATAAACTATATGCCTACATCAAAAAGGCAGAAAGATCACAAATTAACAACCTATGTCACATCTCAAAGAACTAGAAGAAGAGCAAACAAAACCCAAAGCTAGCAGAAGAAAAGAAATAACAAAGGTCAGAGCAGAACTAAATCCAATGGAAAACAAACAAACAAAAAATAATACGAAAGATCAACAAAGCGAAAAGTTGGTTCTTTCAAAAGATAAAGTCAACAGACCTCTTGCTAGATTAACTAGGAACAAAAGAAAAAAGACCCAAATAATCTCCATCAGAAATGAAAAAGGAGACATTACAAATCGTAACACAGAAACACAAAACATTAGATACGAATTCTCTGCCCACACAAACTAGAAAACAGAGGGGAAATAGACACATTTCTGGGAACATACAACTTCCCAAGACTTCGCCAGGAAAAAATATAAATCTCGATTAGACTAATAATGAGCAATGAGGTTGAAGTAGTAATAAAAAACAAAATACCTCAAAACAAAAGTCCTGGACCAGGTGGATTCACAGATGAATTCTACCAGACCTCCAAAGAAGAACTGGTACCCATATTACAGAAATCATTCCATAATATTTAGAAGAAAGGAATTCTCTCCAACTCACTCTATGAAGCTAGTATCACCTTCATACCAAAGCCAGGAAAGGACACAACAAAAAAGAAAACTACAGCCCTTATGAATACAGATGCAAAAATCCTTAATAAAATACTAGCAAATCGAATTCAGCATCATATCAAAAAAATAATTCACCATAACCACCTGAGCTTCACCCTCAGCATGCAAAGATGGTTCAACATATATAAATCAATAAACATGATTCACTACATAATCAGAAGCAAAAACAAAGACCATATAATCATCTCAATAGATGCAGAAAAATCATTTAAAAAAATTCAGCACCTTTTCATGATAAAAGCTCTCATAAAACTAGGCATAGAAGGGATATTACAAACCCACAGCCAACATCATACTGAACGGGGAAAGGTGGACATTTCTCCTAATAACTGGAACAAGACAATGACGCTCACTGCCACCACTTCTATTCACCACAGTGCTGAAAGTCCTAGTCAGAGCAATCAAGCAAGAGAAAGAAGGAAAGGGGGTATCCAAACGTGGAAAAAGCAGTTAAGCAATTCCTCTTCTTTCACACCATGACTATCTACCTAGAAGTCTCCAGAGACTTAGTTAAGGGACTCCTGGAGTTGTTAAACAAATTCAGCAAAGTCTTGGACAAAATCAACATCCATAAATCAGTAGCATTTCTATATCCCAATAATAGTCAAGCTGAGAGTCAAATCAGAGCCCGTATACCATTCAAAAGAGCTACAAAGAAAATAATATGCCTAGGAATGTGCTTAACCAAGGAGGTAAAAGATCTCTACAAGAAGAACCAGGAAACACTGAGGAAAGAAATTACAGAGGACATGAACAAATGGCAAAGCATATCATTTTTATGAATCAGTATAATCTACATTGTTAAAATGTCCATACTACCCAAAGTGGCTTACAGATGTAATACAATTCCCACTAAAATTCCAATATCATGCTTTACAAATCTAGAAAAAAAACTATCCTGTAATTTATTTGGAACCAGAAAAGAGCCTGACAGTCAAAGCAAAATCAACAACTCTGGAGGCATCACCTTTCCAGACTTCAAACTATACTCCAAGGCTACAGTAACCCAGACAGCATGGTACAGTCAAAAAATAGAGACACAGCCATCTGATCTTTGACAAAGCTGACGATAATGCACACAGGGAAAAGGAGCCCTGTCCAATAAATGGTGCTGGGAAAATTGCTGCTGGGCAGCCACATCCAGAAGAATGAAACAGAACTTATATCTCTCACTCTCATAAAAATTAATTAAAGATGGATAAAGACCTAAATGTAAGGCAAGAATACAAAAATGGGAGAATGGGAGAAAACATTTGTAAGCCACTTATCTGATAAAGGATTAATATCCAGACTCTGGTTAATTAATTCTGGTTAATGATGTCTAGAAAGTTTGCTCCTAAAATACATTTGTTAACTAAATGCAGAAATGATAACTGAACACTAGATAACTGTTTCAGAAAAACGTCATTGTTGTTACCTGGAGGATACTAGGAGAAAAAATGGATGTCTCTGATTCGGTGAAATCGGGAACTAAATTTGGTTCGTCATTTGTAAAACTTGTCAAAGCCAGGAACAAAATGCTTTACGTTTATCTTAGACATTACATTTTTACTTAAGATATATGTGGGTACATCCATCCAGTACTGGTCTGATAGAGGGCCAAGAACCTTTGAGTATAGATTCGCTAACGGTTTGATGCCATTTTTCTTGCCTAAACTATACCCACATTTCTGTTTCCATTTATTTACATTGTAGCAAAAGGCAATCTTAGGGCAGAATCTTGAAAAAAAATCTACATATTTTTTCTGAATCCCTTTTGGTTTGTCTTTCTCATTAACTTATTTGGATTTTAATATTTTTAGCCACTCACTCTCATCAAGTCTTTCCAAACTCTTCAACTTAATTTTCAAAGGAACACCTGTCCTTTACCTTTGTATTCATTAGTTTAGATGATAGTTAACTAAATACTGCAACACAATAAAAAGTACCACTACCTAGACCAGTTTGTGAACAAAATGCAAGAGTTAACCATCCAACAAAATTGATGAATCCAGGAAAGCTCAGCCTGCGGACAATCTCTATCATCCTCCAGTCACTAACTGGGGGGTTGCCGGCACAGCTTCCACTGCAACAGTCTGAGCTGGGGCAAGAGCAATGTAAAAAGAGAGGAGAGGACAAATGGAAAAGGCCTATCAAGACACAAGAGCTTGGGAATTAAACAGGCTTGATCCAAACACTGACCTCATCACATAGTGTGAACCTCAAAGGTTCTGTTTTCTCATCTATAAATTAAGAATAATGCACTGTGTAGTTGAGAGATTTATCGAGATGCCCCTTATGTATATTTAGCAGTGTGCCTGGCATAAGTCAGTAATTAGTGTTCAGTAAGGAGCATTTAATGTTGAGTTGAGGACAGAGAGTCAAAGACGACCCCTTATTTTCTACTTTAGGTGAAAAAAAAAAGCTAACACTACTAACTGAAATAGGAAATGCAGAGGAGAAATAGGTTTGGTAAAAAATATAATGAAATTCATTTGGGACATATTGAGTTTCCTAGTGGGACATCAGGTTCAGATGTCCAGGAGGCAGTGGCAAAGGCTGTTTGGGGAAAAGTCCCAGATCCAGGAGGAACCAGCTGCTAATAGGGCATGTCCAGGAGATACAGGGATAGGCTTGGAGGTGAGGTGAGGGTATCCCTGTCTGGCTCAAAGCCCAAAGCCTGGCATAGATGGTTTCCCTCCAGAAACATCTTCAAGCTCTCCAAACAGGGCCAGAAGAGTAGAGTGCCATTGAAAGAACCAGACCAGCGCCATTTAGTTTCACCTTCCAGGCATGCCCAGGCAAGCCCAGGCATCATGAGACAACTGCCCACCAATCAGGGACACTTCCCCCCACCTAACCAATCCAGAAGCTCCCCCTTTGTTTCAAGCTGCTCAATCCCACCCACTGCACGGGACCATAAAAACCCTCTGCTCTAGAGTTTGGGGCTCTCAGCACGGATCCGTTGTAACGGAGGCCACGGGAGTCCAAGCTTGAACTTGCAATAAAACGGCTCTTTTGCTTTTGCGTGGATTCGGCTCCTCGGTGGTCTTTGTGGGGATTTCAACTGGCACAACACTATGAAAGAGCTCTCCTAGGAATTTCAAAGGAAAGCAAAACTGAAGGGAGTCTTCTGTAGATTGAACATGTTTTCAGGAGGGGGGAAGGGAACCAGTGGAGAGAGAAAGGTTTTAAAAATTACAAATTAAAAACATTTTTTTCTTCTGTAATAAGAGATTGTAGGAGATTTTTGGTTTTGACTTTGTTCCTTTCTGGATGTTCTAAATTTTCTACATTGAGTATATAATACTGAGTACAGAAAAAAGAAATTTGTATTTTTTTTCAATATGAGATTTGAAACAATGATCCAGAAAAAGGGGAATAGAATGATATCAGGAACTTACAGGTGAAGAAGATAGCTTGGAAGGGTATAGGGACAATTGTCTCATTGAGCCAGGGAGCAGGCCGAGGTGGGGGGAGATGATAAATGAAGCTCCTGAGAAACTGTAGAGCAGAGGTAAGAGACTTGCAGAAAATCATGTCATTTGGCTTCTATGCTTTTTTAGTAACCTAAGAGGCACGGTAGTCAGCTAAAACTGAGGAAGAACGACAGGACTGGAAGTATGGGAAGGGTGAAAACAATTTTTTACAACTCAGGATAAGAAATAGAATAGGCTCAAATTTGAAATTGGTGAAATGAAGTTGACGGGGGTCAGGGAAGAAGAAATCTAAGGAATCACTCCTGCCCTCCCTCCTAGGAACACCTGCCCCCTCCTGTGGTGTCCAACTCAGGCGACAGCACCACGCCCTCTGTTGCTCTTTGAAAAAACCTTGGAATCGCCCTAGATTGCTCTCTCTCTTTCGTGAACCCCATTTGAATAATTCTCATCTTCTGCCCACTGTTTCTCCTGACTCTCCTCCACCTTCACTGCTGCCACCTTTGCGGGAGTCACAATCATCCTCTTGCCCTGACTACTGCACTGGCCTCTGATTGCCCCCAACATCCATCCCTGCCCTGTTCCATTCCATTCTTTGCCCCGAAGTTAGGGTGGTCATTAAAAACAATCACATCAGAGGACCTGGCGGTGGCTCGCGGGGACGCTTCCCTAGCCGGACCTGCGGACTCCGCTGCCCCGCGGCCCGCCGGCTCCCTCGCTCCGTGAGCGCGCCCAGAGCGGGCCAGCGGCCGGGGCAGAGGCCGGGGCGGCGCGGCGCGGAGAGGGCGGCCGGGCAGTGGCTGAGCCGGTCTCTATACAGCGGCGGCTCTGTTGGGCCTGGCTGTCCGGCTCTCGCGCTCGGCCGCCGCCCGCTCTTACTGGGTCTTCTGCAAGGGGCTGACTCGCACGCTACTCACCTTCTTCCAACTGGCCTGACGGCTGCGCATCAACTTCCCCAACCTCTACATCGTGGCTTCCATAATGCTCAACGTCCGCCTGCAGGTGCATATGGAGATACATTGAAGGCCCTCCCCTAACTGACGAAGGTGTGACCTCAGGCTCACTGCATCCAGGAACGCAAAGCATGAGGGAAAAAAGAAGGCCTTTTGGCACCTGCCTGGAAAAAGTGAAGTGGGAGAGAGGAGCTGACTTGATCAAACCATTATCTAGCCTTAAGAAAAGAATGCAGGAGGAGAGCCCATGTCCAACAGACATACCTTCCTGGATGAATAACCCTGTGGTTGATGTAAATGGAAATCCACAGACTGAGACGATATCATTGGAAATGAAAAGTGAT
>CAUYPK010045179.1:0-55767 GCA_963574355.1 Loris lydekkerianus
AGAATATGTTCCAGCTCCATCCATGCAAACATGAAAGAGGTAAAGTATCCATCTTTCTTTAAGGCTTCATAGTATTCCATGGTATACATGTACCACGGTTTGCTAGTCCATTTGTGGGTTGATGGGCACTTGGGCTTTTTCCATGACTTAGCAATTATGAACTGGGTTGCAATAAACATTCTGGTACAGATGTCTTTGTTATATTGTGAATTTTGGTCTTCTGGGTATAAACCTAGTAAAGAAATTATAGGATCGAATGGCACATCTATTTTTAGATCTCTAAGTATACTCCAAACATCCTTCCAGAAGGGACGTATTAGTGGGCATTCCCACCAGCAGTGTAGAAGTATGCTCTTTCCTCCACATCCACGTCAAAATTTCTGGTTTTGGGATTATGTTATGTGGGCTACTCTTACTGGGGTTAGGTGATATCTCAAAGTAGTTTTGATTTGCATTTCTCTGATGATTAAGGATGAGGAGGTTTTTTTCATGTGTTTGTAGATTTTTTTATTTTATTTTATTTTATTTTTTTATTATAGATAAAAATATGCACCATAGATGTGAATATATGCACCATAGATGGCCCGACCCATTACCCCCCCTCCACCCAAACCTCCCCCATCACTTCCCCTTCCTTGGTCCTTTCCCCAAAGTCTTGTGGTATAGTTGGGTTATAGCCTTCATGTGAAAGCTATAGTTTAACTTAATAGTAGGGCTGAGTACATTGGATACTTTTTCTTCCATTCCTGGGATATTTTGCTAAGGAGAATATGTTCCAGCTCCATCCATGTAAACATGAAAGAGGTAAAGTCTCCATCTTTCTTTAAGGACTGCATAGTATTCCATGGTATACATGTACCACAATTTGCTAGTCTATTCGTGGGTCGATGGGCACTTGGGCGTCTTCCATGACTTAGCAATTATGAATTGGCCTGCACACCTCTGCCTTCACATACTACCACCAGGGAAGAGGAGAGCGAGGGATCCATGAGCTAAGTGGGAAGAGCAGTGTCCCACTTGCACAAAGAATGTCCATGCTTCATGCACAACATCTTGAGAGAGAGCCTAGAGAGCCCAGTATTACCACATGGGAGGACATACATCAACCAGAGGAGACCATTAGCCCTGCCGAGGATTGGTTACAAAAGCTCCTACAAGAGAGGGGTGTAGCTAGTTACCCCAAAGGGCAATGACATGTGGCAGACAGCCTGTATGTGTGTGTGGGTGGGGGTGGGTGGGATGGCAATCCTGGGTACCAGCAAAAAAAGTGCGCATGTTAAAGGATTGTAGCTACCACCCCTTGGGTGCTGTGGACCAGACACAACACTGAGGTGGGAACACAAATAGCTGAGAACCAACTATAGACCCACACGGGTAGTTGAATCCTGATGGTCAGAAATGAACTATGGTAGCCTAGGGGTCTGAACAAATTTTTCATTCAACATAAATGAGAGTCACCCAAAATCAGCATGTCTGCACCATGACATTACTCCTTCGCACCAGAAATAATTACACCGTAATTATTCCTTGTAAAAGGAATACTTTGCCAACCAATGGAAGAAATTTGGCCACCCTCCTGACCCACAGGCATGACTATCAGAGTTCATTGTTGTATTTGGCCAACGCTGTAAGAGAGTAGAGAATCAGGGACTGTCTCAGGAGGAGAAATTGAGAATCTGGACCAGTCTTGGTGTGTCTCACTCAGACTGTCCTGAGGCTCTGGCCAGTCAAAGCCACTAGAGATGGGCTTAGAAGATTTCTTACTATTGGTTCATCCAATAGTAAGGTCCATACAAGACCATGTAAGGCCTCAGAGAATTCCACCCAGATGACATTGTCAACCCCAGCTAGTCCCAAAAATATTACAGGGAGACTAAAAAAAAAAAAAAATGAATAAGGCACTCAAAACCATATGCATTCTGAGGTATGAGTTCAAGTGCAGACTGAAAAAAATGAATAAAGCACTCAAAAACACAAGCACCCTGAGGTATGAGTTCAAGTGCAGCAACACACTTGCTCAGATCTAAGGGTAGCTATAATTAGTGGCACTAATTCACAGCTTACATGTAGAGGTTTACCTTAGAATGTTTTTTGTTTTTTTTTTTTTTTAATTCTTGCAATGTAGTTAAAAGTTAGAAACTTACAGGTGAATAAAGTTAACAGCTTTTAAATATTTTGCATGCACCAGGCATTTTGTTGTCAATATTTAATGTATTCTCTCTTCAAATTCACTACCAACCTCATGTGGTAATATTAGTATTAACTAATACTAATTAGGACAAATAGCTAATCACACAAATAATAAATATCAGAGACAGGAATCAATCCTGAGTTTATATAACATCAAAGCCCCTCTTGTAAGGATGATTCTACACTTCCTATTCCTTGAGGTGAAAGTAAAAATAATGAGTAAGATATAATAAGTATGGCAAGAAAGAGAATAAAATTGAATTCTCTCTTTGCTCTAAAAATGGAAGTTGTGTCATGTGCCAGGAATGAGTGGACAGATGGCATAGATTAGAGAGTTTGGAGATTCACTGCTGTGGAGAAAACTGGGAAGAAGTTTTGTTAAACAGCATTAAAGAACCAGATGAGGCCAAAACATCATAAACATATATTGGCATGATCTAGATGTATCTGTGGCCTTCCCCGGCAAACATTCACTACTACTAAATGACAATGAACAACCAGAATGATTTTTGAAAGAGTACAGTGGGGTAAATAGAGCAGAAACACATGGGCCCACAGTTTCTTCCCAGGCACCTGGTACCATGCACCAGCTAGGACTGGGAAGGGTCATACATTCATGTGGACCCGCAGCCTGCACACACCTCCCCTGCCACATCCTCTCAATAAGCATCCCTTAGCAACCACCTCTCACACTGGCGGTGCTCTCAGGCCTTGGAGGACAGACCTGGGGAAGGGGATTGAGGCTGTTTGGGCAAGAAATTTCAGGACTCTGGACCTTGAAAAAAAATCTGGAAGGGACCCTTATAAATTCCTCACTCTGTCCACAAAAATTACTATG
Organism: Loris lydekkerianus; assembly: GCA_963574355.1. Taxonomy (NCBI): domain Eukaryota; kingdom Metazoa; phylum Chordata; class Mammalia; order Primates; family Lorisidae; genus Loris; species Loris lydekkerianus. Next base: position 3,029 of record CAUYPK010045179.1, read on the forward strand.
GCTATCCACGCTTAATGGCAGTACTTCATAAGGATGTTTAAGTTTTTTTTTGAGACAGAGTCTCACTATGGCACCCTTGGTAGAGTGCTGTGGCATCACAGTTCACAGCAAGCTCAAACTCTTGGGCTTAAGTGATTCTTGTGCCTCAGCCTCCCAAGTAGCTGGGACTACAGGTGCCCACCACAAAGCCCGGCTATTTTTGTTGTTGTCGTTGTCATTGTTGTTTAGCAGGCTCGGCCTGGGTTCAAACTGGCCAGCCCTGGTGTATGTGGCTGGCACCCTAAACACTGACTATGGGTGCCGAGCTAGGATGTTTAAGTTAACATGCTATGAGTTACAAATAACTGAAAATTCTATCCAGGGTAAATTAAGCACGAAAAAATTAACAGAAAATGTACTGACTCAAGGCCATGAGCAATTCAAGAATAGATTTAGATGAAGCTTTATTCAAGGTTCAAATGAGTTATTTGTTTCTCCGTGCTCAGGAGAGGCGATCACAGGTCTCATGATTCCTCTTTCAAAAACTTTGGAAAGCAATAGTTCATTTCCCTGATCTCTTAGCCAAAGAATGAAAGTCTGTCAACAGCTCCAACTGGCCCGATTCCAATCATGAATCCTTGAATCAAGGTCTCTGTGGCATCAAAGACTTAGGCTATTTACCATAATGAGCACTACCCTTGGGAATGAGGACATGCTCAATACTAATAAATTACTGAACTGTGAACCTCAGTGTCCTCCTAAAAAAATAGAAGATCAAATATTTAATAGAGGCAGAGATATTTTTCAATATTTATAGTATTAAGAAGAATCACCTTATTTTATGTTGTGGAGGTTTGTTGTTATTGTTATATATGGAAGCAGAATGCTGCAAATTTAAATAACGTAAAAAGACAATCTGTATAAAACTTGGAACAACCTTTTTCAATGTCATTTTAAAACTAAGAAGGTTTTAGATGTCTATTTTGGAAGTAAACCTTTTTTCCATGCATTTAGAATAGCAGAGCAACTAGCCTTCATTAAGTAAACCAGTTGTCTGGGGTCAAAATGTAGGGACAGGAACACTTAGTGGTGGGGAAGAAGAATGAGCATCTCCAACAATCAATAGTCCAAGATCCTCCTGCCCACTAGTCACTCTTGCTCTGAATTTGGGGGTTTGAGGCATTCAAAGTTTTCAAGTGTCAGATAGTATTCATCTGTTATAATCTCCTCCCAGGCAATTTAATCAGTTTTTTGTAGTAAATTTCCGATTTTATTTAATTTCAGGTTAATGTGAGGATACAAACAACTAGACTACAATATTTGGATTTGTTAGGTAGAATCTCTTGTAGTAATGTCCAGCACTAAAAGGTGTGCCATATATCCTTATACTGCCTTAAGTGGGAGTACATCAATCCCCTCCTCCACGCTCCTCCTCCTGTATTCCCCCTTCCCCCAACTTAAATAAATTGAGTTTTTCCCTTATGTAAGTGTGAATTAAATCATGAACTGGCATCATATTAGCATTGAGTATATTGGATACTTGATCTTCCATTCTTTCCTGAGAAGAATGTGTTTTAACTCCATCCAGGTAAAAACAAAAGTTGTAAAGTCACCATCTTTTTATGGCTGAATAGTATTTCATGGCATATATATACTGCAGTTTGTTAATCCACCCCTTGGTTGATGGGCATTCAGGTTGTTTCTAAATATTTCAGGACATTGGACTAACAAAAGATTTTTATGAATAAGACTTCAAAAGCATAGGTAACAAAGACAAAAAGAAGCAAATGGCTAATAAGCTTCTGCATAGCAAAGGAAACAGTCCTCCTATTCTGTAAATTGTTTTACAGAATAGGAGGAAATATTTGCAAACTACTCATCTGACAGGAGACAAATATCCAGAATATACAAGGAACTCAACCATCTCAACAGAAAAAAAATAATAATAATAATAATTAGAAGAATGGGCAAATGATGTGAACAGACAACCCCACCCCCACCCCCAAATGAAAGAAAGCTCAACATCCTTAGTAATTTGGGAAATGCAAATCAAAATTACCATGAAATATCAGATCACCCCCAGTCAAGATATTTTTTATCAAAAAAATGAGTAAGTGACAACTACTGGGAAAGATGGCAGTTGGGGGGAATGTAAACTAATAAGCCACCATGGGGAATAGTATGGAGGTTCCTTGAAATCTACAAGTAGAACTACCGTACAATCCAGCAATCTCACTACTGGGAATTTATTCTAAGGAAAAGAGATCATTATATTGAAGAGAGTGCTGCATCCCCGTGTTTATTGCAGCACTATTTAAAGTAGCCAAGATAGGGAATCAACCTAGTTGTCCAACAACAGATGAATGGGTAAAGAAATAGACTATATACACATCATGGAATATCATTCAGTCATAAAAAACAATGAACTCCTGTCATTCATGGCAACATATAATGGATGTTACATTAGGTTAAATAGGCCATGAACAGAAAGCTAGCAACCACATGTTCTTCCTCATATGTGGAAACTAAAAAGTTCTTATGGAATTAAAAGGTAGAACAGAAGATACTAGAGGCTGAGAAGGATCCAGGGGAAGAGATGGATACAGAGAAATTTGTTAAAGGATATACAATTACAGCTAGATAGGAGGAATATGTTCTAGTGTTCTAAATGTGCCCTCTGCAACCCACCTTCCCACCCCTGGCTGCATAGCAGGAAGTGAATGTGGTGAGTAAGTCCCCCTCACTCACATCACCAACCTGAGTTCCGCCTCCCATCAGATGAGCAGCAGCATTGGTTTTGCATAGAAGCGTGAACCCTACTATAAACTGCATGTGTGGGGGATCTAGCTTGCACACTCCTTATGCCTGAGCATCCCACCCCACTCACATGGAAGCATTGTCTTCCATAAAACCAGTCCCTGGTGATTAAAAGGCAAGGGGCTGCTGATCTAAACCACTGTAGGATGACTATAGTTAACAGTAACACACTACACAAATAGTTAAGAGTGTCTTGAAGTTTCCCAGAGTTTTTTCACTTAAATAAATAATAAGTGTTTGTGATGTGATGGTGGATATGCTAATTACCTTGATCTGCTCACTCTACATTAAATGGAACAAAACATCACTACGTACCTCATGAATACTTACAATTATATTTGCCAAATCAATAAATAAATATAGTTATTGTTATAGCAACTAACAGGAAAGGTCAGGAAGATCCTCAACCAGCAGCTGAGAATGAAATGTCTTTCAAGGGAAAGGCCCCTACAGCACCTTCAAGTAATCAGACAGTGATAACATCTCTGTGGGCTCAGAGAGTCCAGAGGAATCTGAAGGACTCAAGATTGTCACGTGCATCAGGAAAGATGATGCCAACCCATGTACCAGACTTCCATTCTTCCCCACATGAACATGGCATAGCCATCTGACCCTGGTTGTACTTTTAATCTTTTTTTAAGTTTGGCTATTTAGGGGGTTAAGACCTGGTCCTGGCTTCAACATTTTCTACTTTCTCAGTGTAGGGTATGCAAGCCTCATTACATGCTGTCAACAAGACCCTGGTTTTTACACTACAAATGGTGAATGATTACTCTCAACCCTTTTTATCTTTTCTCAGAATCTTTTTTGTTTGTTTGTTTGTTTTTTGTTGTTGTTTTTTTTTTTTTGGACAGAGTCTCACTATGTTGCTCTCAGTAGAGTGCTGTAGTGTCACAGCTCACAGCAACCTCAAACTCTTGGGTTTAAGTGATTCTCTTGCCTTAGCCTCCCAAGTAGCTGGGACTACAGGTACCCACCACAATGCCCGGCTATTTTTTTGTTGCAGTTGTCATTGTTGTTTAGCTGGCCTGGGCTGGATTCGAACCCACCAGGCTGGGTGTATGTAGCCGGCACCCTACCTATCAGAACCGAGACACTAGGTCACCAGCCCTGGCCCATGAAACTGCCAGGATGCAGACCTGCACAAGCTGTTTGTGATATGGCTCCCCATAAGCGCTGGGGGGCCATTGTCTCAGTCAGGTAAGGCTCCCATCAGGAGGAGTCAGTTGTCTATGTCAGGTCAGAGGTGCTGGAGTGCCTTTGAGGTTCAGCAGTCAGTCTTAGTAGGAGGAGTCTAGTAGTAACCTCGACTAACTTCTCTGGTGCTACATGTTCTTATGCTCTTTAACAAGCGACCAGTCTCTTCTGCATTCCCTTATTACCAAGGTATTTCTTTTCGGGTGTCTCCTACAATACCCACTGAGCATGGGCACTACCCCTTTTCCCAGAATCTTAACCAAGTTTAGCAACAGCAATTTAATTTCCTCATCTTCATAGGTACTACGTTTTCCATATTTCTCAAACATCTGATATATTCTCCCAGCAAATGTATTCTCCTTCATGGTTGGAGCGCCACAGTTCACCACTGATGAACAATTGCACTGCTACCTCTTCCCAGGGATTACCTGTACTTTTTGTATGAATAACAGAGTCCTGAATGCCCACTAGGGTGTAGGTGATCCTGCTACAAAATCGCATAGTATCACCTGCTTTGTTGTGTTTTCTTATCATGGACTATCACTTATTATAGCTTGTGATACTGAGATGGACACTAATATTAGCATTTAGCACATTAATTAAGGAGAACATTTGGGACCAACCCCTGTATAAAAAAGGATTGAAAGCAGGATTGGGCAGAGGGAGAAGCTGAGCTCTGTTGCAATCTCATCATAGGTCTCAAGTGACTTCTTCAAGCCCTTGAGGGAGGACACCCCTTCATAATCATACTGAGGTGGAGTGAGGTAGGCAAGCATCTGTATCTCTGCGTTGATGAGCTACTGATTCTGGCTGGGCCCCGAAAGGAAATGTTGCCTTGGATGAGGCAGTATTCTTCAGCCAAGGAAATTCCCAGCAGAGGTAAACCACAAGGGGCCAGCTTCTACTAGCATTCTTGGGGTTTAGGGAACTAAGTGCTTCATTCCTAAAGAGAAATGTTGATGACACATCAGAGTATGAACCACAAAATCCCAATAAAAATGTGACTGAACATTGAATTAGCTACATGATCCTTCCTTTTACGTCCTGAGATGTTGGTATTTGGCCATAGATTATATAACATTTCGTAATGCTGGCAACAAGAATTTGCATAAATCCAGAAGAAGGAGATTTCAGCAAGACTCTTTTTTTTTTTTTTTTTGAGACAGAGACTCACTTTGTGGCCCTGGGTAGAGTGCTGTGGCATCCTAGCTCACAGCAACCTCAAACTCTTGGGCTCAAGTGTTTTTCTTGCCTCAGCCTCTCAAGTAGCTGGACTACAGGCCCCCGCCACAACCCCCGGCTATTTTTAGAGATGGGGTCTCACTTGCTCAGGCTGGTATCAAACCCATGAGTTCAGGCAATCCACTGGCCTCTGCTTCCCAGAGTGCTAGGATTACAGGTGTGGACTAATTGTATTTTTAACTTACACAGTGAATTTTTGCCTCTATGGGACATTAGGAATGTGAGGCATTTGGACTATAAAAGATACAATAATTTTTGTCTTAGAAAAAATAACCATGCCAATTGGTGATATCTTCCACCTGTTCCAAAATAAAAGATCTGTTAACGTCAGGGAAATCTATAAGAAAATTCATTATAAGTAAGTTATACAATAAAGTCTTATTTTATTTGCTTATGCTAACAAATTTTAAAATTGATATGAGAAAATTTGAATAGATTATAATTAAGGCAAAAATATGGAAAATATAATTATTTATCAACTCTTTGTATTTATTTTTTTTGAGACAGTCTCATTATTTTACCCTCGGTAGAGTGCTGTGGCATCACAGCTCACAGCAATCTCAAACTCTTGGGCATAAATGATTCTCTTGCCTCAGCCTCCCACATAGCTGGGACAACAGGCACCCGCCACAACGCCTGGCTATTTTTTGTTGCAGTTGTCATTGTTGTTTAGCTGGCCGGGGCTGGGTTCAAACCCGCCAGCCTCAGTGTATGTGCCTGGTACCATAACAACTGTACTACCAGTGCCAAGTCAACTCTTTGCATTTTTTATATTGATACAATGTAGTTCTAATTATTTTTCTATGACTTCATGATTTTTAGTTATCTGATTTATAGTCATATTCTATAAAAGTTTGGGTGATTATTAAAAATAAAATATTAGCAATGAAAACAAATAAACAACTCTGATATTTTTTTAACTAAAAAACTGATATCTGGTTAGGCTGTCAATGTCTCTGATGCAAACAGAAGGATGTAGAGCAGTGGTTCTCAACCTTCCTAATGTTGTGACCCTTTAATATAGTTCCTGTTGGTCACGACCCACAGGTTGGGAACCACTGATTTAGAGGCACTTAGAGATTTAGTTACTTAGAGGCACTTGGACTTGGGAAAGAGGAAAAGAGTAAGAGTTCTACTTTGGCAAATCACGTTTCCTTTCCTAATTTATACTCTTCTTTCCTACGTAGCATTCTTTCCTGTTCATACTCTACAGTTGTCAAAAGTTAAAATCAAACGTTTAAAAGGCAGTAGGTTCATTTTCTTAAACCTTTGACAAGTCCAAAACAAACAACAACAGCAACAAAACCTCAAATGATATAAAAATCTAAAAGGTAGCAAAAATTTAAATATTCTGTAAAGATTCATATTTAATCATATTTTAATGACTAAATTCATAGACCATGTTCAAAAACAGTAATGCGAATGCAATAAGAAATTTGAGAAAAGGACTCAGTCTTGATTTACAAGAGTTGTTTAGTATTGTCTTCTCGTCCCCCTTTACTACCCTCACTTTCTTCCTTCTTAACAGCGTGTCAAGGAAACTACCTCAAATGAAAAGAGACTCGGGGAGTTCAGAAGACGACTTCCCAGATGTCCATTCAGTCATTTCAGGTAAAAACAAACATAGCTCCGTTAAAGAGTTGTGAGTTAAAATTTTCCCCTAATGGAAAATTCTTTGAGAGACCAAAAAGAATGTTCCTATATCAGGAGTGTAGTTACACTCTACATCTAAAACAAAACAATGAGGTCCAAATATTTCATACACGTTGGACAAGAAATATTAAGTGTCTAATAGCCAATCTCTTTCAGAAATAAACACTGCTTAATTATTCAAAGGCTGTAAAATTCTGTAGTGACATATAGTACAAAGAATAAAGTGAATATCTGAGTTAATAAACCACTCAGTAATCTCTATAAATGAATTTATTGTACCTGTTTTAACATTTAATCTTCAGAGTATGTGGGAATAGCAGGAAACAGTATGGAAGCCTCCACTGAAGTTCATTCCCTCTCTCTCCTTCTCTCTCTTTTCCTCCCCCACCCCTAGGCAGATCCTGCCCATTCTTTAAGGCCGATTGTTAAGTCTATTCAGTTCCTTAGGTCTGAATTTCCTCTGAATAATGTCTATGCCCTGTCAGTTTTCAATTGCCTTATTCAAACTTCTTTACATTTTTCAGAGCCCCCCCCCCCATATATTAATTTCTGATAAACTATGGTATAAATTCCTCAAGGCTTGTGACTAAGCTTTAGACTTTTCTTGGATCCTAACAACACCTTTCACTGTTGCCTCACTTCTCTTCTGCAAGATGCCAGGACATTACATTTTCTTTTTTATATAAACCTTGGTTATATTTAATAGGGGAAGTCAAGGTGGGAGAGGGTGGTCTCAGAAGTCAATACCACCCAGGCCACCTACAAATAACAGCCTAGAAGAAAGATGTCTGGTAACTTTTTAACTTTATAAAGGGATATGAGATGAGAAATTTATTCTAGCCAAACATCTATTCTCTTGCTGTGATACTGGGCATTTCATTTCATCTGATTCTGTTTTGTTTGCCTTCAAATCATAAAACTCTGTGGTTCCCTTTCTACTGGAGTAATTTTCTCTCATTATTTACACAGGCTGATTACATATTTACTCTAGAGGGAAAAGAAAATACATATAGAAAGTCCTTTGTCATTGAACAGCTATGAAGCTTTAATCTATTGAGAATAGCCTTTTAGTGCCCTGGATGCTTTTTACTGTTGTGTGAATTACCATTCGCATGGGCATGCCAAGTGCAGACATCAAAAGGCCTCACAGTTCACCAGCAGTTAAATGGCAAAGCCTCTTTGGGGATTTCTAGTAATTACTTGATAAAAGTCTGCCCAAAGTCAGCAGATGTCCCAGCAATAGACAAGTAGGATGCCTGTGTGGAGAGCTGTCCCTAGCTGCAGCCGCATACCTCTGAGGAGGGGCTAAATGATATGTGCCCCATGCCTTCCCACTCCAAAGTCTCAATCATCCCGCAACATCTTTTTATTTATCTTTTATTCGATTGTGCTCTTTCTGAAAGAATCGTCCCTGGAAACAATAAGTAGAGGCTGGGAGGATTTATGTTTACGGGTTCATAAAACTAATTTATGCTATCTTTTCTGAACATGTCAAACAAGAAAGCTTTTCCATGAGACTCTATGCCTCTTCATGCAAATCCTTCCCTTCCCCATTTTTTTTATTATACTTGTCTCATACTTTTTTGCTTAAAAATCAAACCACCAGAGCCTACTCTGTTATTAAAAGTAGCTTCTAAGTACATCATAGTAGCTATGATGGTAGCTTCTATGAATCAACTTCAGCACCAACCAACCACATAAGAATGGACCAACAGACTGTGATCTTTTCATGTAATGGAATGCTACTCAGCAATAGCAGATAAGTTGCTAATACATGCAAAAATATAGATGAGTCTCAAGCCATTATGCTAAGTGAAAGAAGACCCACACACAGAGAGTCAGGTGTCATAATTGAACAAAGGTATACTCAAGATCTTCCCATTTCATTGCTTGAGTTTTATATAAAAAGAAACTACCGTAGACAAAGATTCAATTGTAGTTAATAATGCATCTGAAATATATAGAGGGAACTGTGTCATTTCCTTCGAAAGGCATCACAAAGTAAGATTTGTTGGATTGATGCATTTTTGGAAAGATGGCTAAATAGAAATGCAATAATAAAATGAAACGTTAATTCCACATTGAGTATAGGTATATAGAAATGTTCACTGTAAACTACTTTCAAGTTTGGGATAATATTTGAAAATGTTCATAAAGTAATGATGAAGAGAAAAAGGAGTGCCAATTAATTTTTTTGTCAGTTTGTACCTAGTAAGCCTTGTTACATTTCCTAGAATTGTCTGGGTGTGGTGCCTCAGGCCTGTAATCCCGGCACTCTAGGAGGTCCAGCCTGAGCAAGATTAGGAGTTTGAGACCAGCCTGAACAAGAGTGAGACTCCATCACTACCAAAAATAGAAAAAACTAGCCTGGCATTGTGGCAGGCACCTAAAGTCTCAGCTACTTGGGAGGCTGAGTCAAGAGGATCGCTTTAGCCCAAGAGTTTGAGATTTCTGTGAGTTATGACTCCACAATACTTTACCGAGGGTGACAGTGAGACTGTGTCAAAAAAACAAAACAAAAACAAAAAACAGACTTTAAATGCACAATACAGACATTACAATTAGACAAAACTCTGAGTACCTTTCAGGAAAACAAGGATAGTGTGTTTATGAATATAAGAATAGTAATTCTGTTATATGAACGTTTTTACTACTATTTTAAATGACTCCATATTGAATTAAAAATTTTAACTTGACTGTTAAATAAATCAAAATCACTTAGCCTATGAATTAAGTCTCGTTTTCCCTGTAGATTAGAATTTACTAAATAAAATGGACTAGGTCCGACTCAAAACTTTATTTATTTTAGTAGTTGTAACTTCTGATATTGAAAGTCCTGGCACCATCTGGAGTCAGGACCAATCTTGTGCATTTCCCCGAGAGGATAGAGTTAGCATACTGGTCATAATCTCCTTAGCCATAATCCTTTAATCTTTTATAATCTTATTAAAAAACTCCCCCAAACTCTGTAATGGACCTACTGTCAACTTCATTTAATGTATCTTTTTTTAATTCATTGCCTTTAAATGCAAAACCTGATCATTTTAGAAAATCTGGGAAACATAGAAAGGAATATACTTCATATTTTACCAAATAAAGAAAACATTTTATATGTTACCTCTTTTTAAAAACCTGTTTTTACTTGGAGATTTTGGGAGATCATTTTTTTTGTGTGTCTAATTGAGCATCAATGTTTGGCTTTCCCCTAAATATTATTGTCTGAATATTTTCAATATTATTCTACTTGCAATTTTTTTTAATTATTAAATTGTATTTCTTGAAATAAATGTACCATCATTATTTCCCTAGCATTCATTTATTTAAAAATCTTTGAGTGCCTCCATGTGCTAGATATTATGCTTGGTGCTGAGAAAGCATAGCCAGCAAAATATTGATAATTTTTCATGAATTTAAGTTGAACAGAGCTAGCAGGTATTTTTAAAAGCTACACAAGTCAATAAATAAACACAAATTATGTTAAGGACTATAAAGGGGACAGATGCACAAAGTTATTTGAGAAACTATATTGGTGCGACTGATATTTATTTGAGTTTTAGGAGATATGACAACCAACTCTGTATCTTTTGGGCTTTATGTCTACACGTTTCTTTATCTTTCATCAGAATTATTTACTAGAAAGTTGAGATTTTTGGTTTGCCACATTTATACTCCTAAGAAGCGCATATCACTTGATAAATACATTGGCAATGAATTAATGATTTTCTGTATGCATTTGGTTTTCCCTTGGAATTTTCTTGTTTTTGTTGCCCTTTGGTTCTGTATTCTTATTCATTTCTTTCATCACATAAAATACAAATGGGCTCTAAATCTGAGTGCAGACTGTGAGTGAGAGGAACGAAAGGAAAAGGAATCCAGATTCTGCGTGGGCAAGGTGGCCTTTGTTCATTCAGCTCGAGCAGGCTGAGTTCGAAAAACAAGTCAGCACCTGCGTTCAGGTGGGGTGGGAATAGAGGCATTGGGGGTGGGGATTTGTGCCCTCATTCCTTCCTGGGTGGGAGTTCTTTCCTGGGCCCCATGATTCTATTTGGGCGGGTCCCTACACTGCCCTGTCAATGAAGACAAAAAGAAGCTAAAACAAGAAACCCAACATAATGTGCTAAAACCTATGCCTTTAACATCTCAACTTACACATTTTTATTTTCCATACTTAACATTTTTTTAGGTTGTAACGCAATTGGCTCTCACTGATGAGAGCATTATGATTTGTGGTCTGATTGTTTTTACCCAGTGTATTTGTAAATGCTGTTTTAGCTATGTCTTTTTTAAGAAAAAAAAAAAAAAAAAGATAAATTCTTTAAGCTCTCTTAAAATAATTATCACAGAAAGTAAAAACTCTTAGGAGAAATCAGAGAGCCATACTTTCTGACCTGGATAAAAGTTTTGTATTTTTCTTTACTTTAAAGTACTAAAGATACAATGAATGGTAGCAATAAGGTTTTCATAGGCTTTTAAGGAACATGAAAGGTAAAAAAAACTTATTAGTAATAAACAAATGACAATGCGACAGTTTTCACAATGAAGCCTCACTGTTTAACCTACACATCTGTAGGGCACATTCTCAGAGATGTGATCCTCTTTGAGGATGAAATTATATTCATGTTTACAGTGGGCTCTACTTGAATCCCTCCCTCTCCCATCATTTGTACAATATTAAATGAGAAATATTAAAAACATATTTCAGCAATGTTGAGTCATAAAGATATTCTAGATTTCATGTCTTTATTAATCCTCTAAAATATAAGGCAGTTTGATTTATAGATATAATACTTCAGTACAAGGTAAAAAAGTTCTAAAGAAAGAAATGTCTAAATTTGTTTTTTATGAGTTTGAGATTTTAATTTCAATTATATTTTTAAAAATGTTAGAAAAATTAATCTGTGCTCAGCAACAGATTGAAATCTTGATTTATCTATATAAGGATATAAATTCTATTAGATATAAAGTCTTTTGAAGAAAACGATTATGCCTCGAACTGGTTCAAAAACACCCAGTGCCTCATAAAAAGAAGATATCTGAGGGCGGCACCTGTGGCTCAAAGGAGTAGGGCACTGGCCCCATATGCTGGAGGTGGTGGGTTCAAACCCAGCCCTGGCCAAAAACTGCAAAAAAAAAAAGAAAAAAAAAAGAAAAAGAAGATATCTGATAATAAATAGATGAGTTAATTAATTAATTAATACAAATAGTCTTCTCTTTCATTAGACTGAATGTTCTTAGGCAATGCTCATCCCATTTAGCCTCCAGGGTGCTTGTTGTTTTGTTTTGTTTTGTTTTGTTTTGTTTTGTTTTGTTTTGTTTTGTTTTGTTTTGTTTAAGGGCACTCCTTGGGTTTGAGCACACCATGACGATCAGAACTTCAAATAAAATCAAAATTGGTCATTTACTTCCATTTTAGGATTGTCAGAAACACTGCAAAAGTATGACTGCAAATCATCTCCCAGTCAAATAAAATTCTTTGGCTTTTTTTTTTTTTTTTTTAACTCCTTTGTTTTCTCTTAATCCTTCTGTTATTCGAATGGTTTTCTCAAATGACTTGGACATTGTACTTCCCAGAAAGATCTATTTTTACCAGTCTGAATGAATTGTAGCTTTAGCTGCTTCCTGGCCAAGAAAGGTAGCTATTAAAATACTAACCCATAGAGGTTGGAACATGTCCAGTGGAAAGTGAGTGTGCAGGAAAGCAAGCCTGTGCACTGTCAGAAAAAGGAACATTTGAATGCATTCCAAGGAGGCCAAAGATGCCACTTGAGTTTGACAGGAAACCCATTGTGATGAACATCAGTGACTCCTGGAAACTGCAATTTAGTCCTTTTCAGGTACTGCTACTATTTCAGATGACTGAAGTCCAAAACTGGTTGGGGAAAGTCACAGCTTTCAGTATGGCCAAAATCAGAATCCATCTATTTCCACTGACTTCCATTTCAGTGATATGACCATTGCTGGAGACAATCCCACTTGAGTGGATTTGATCTTTGCCATCTGAAAAATGAAACCATTAAAGTTAGTGATCAACAGGTTCCAATGCAGAATGACTACTATCAAAATAAGATTTTCTAAAGAGAATGACATTTAATGACATTTAAAGTATTTCCAACAGGCACACAGGAAGGTTTTGTGAATTTGGAAATTTTTCTCTTTCCACACATGTCAAGGAAGTTTTGTGATGCCGGAATTGTATCAAGAGTTCTCAAAGGCCTCCTACTTTTCGGTGTGGTAGAAGCAGAACAGAAAGCCTTCCTAAGCACTGGAAGCCAGAGTTGCTCAAAAGTCAGCTGATTTCTATTCTAATAACAGTGTATGCAAAGACAGTAGGGTCATCAAAATACAAAAAAAATTTATTTTTTATTATCCTTATGAAAATCAGGCATAAAAAATTTTAAACATCAACAGTATATAAATGGTCACTGACTGCCTATTTATTTATTTCAGGGGTCCTCAAACTCCACATGAGGCGGTGTGATTGTATTTGTTCCCGTTTTGTTTTTTTACTTCAAAATAAGATATGTGCTGTGTGCATAGGAATTTGTTCATAGTTTTTTTTAAACTATAGTCCGGCCCTCCAACGGTCTGAGGGACAGTGAACTAGCCCCCTGTTTAAAAAGTTTGAGGACCTCTGATTTATTTATTCATTTATTTTTAGGAAATATAACATTTAGATCACCCAGACTAAGAACTACAACTTTACTAATAACCAATACTTTTGCTGCCCTAATCTAGATTCATACTTACCCACTCGCCTTCCTGTCAAACCAAACCACTTTCTTGGGAATTTTGTTTTTCATTTTCTTGTTTTGTGTATTCCTATACCAATATTTATATAAAATAAAGAATATATTGTGCAATTTTTTGTATTTGCTGTTTTGAGTATGCTTTTTTCATTCATTCAAACTTACTATACTAATATTCCTACTTATTGTTTCATTTAGCTGTAGTTAAGTTTTCCCTGTTGTGTAATATTCTATTGTGTGAATACAGCACAATTCATTGACTCATCCTTCCATCAAGAGCAAGGAGTTGTTTCCAGATCAGTTGTTTTCCTAAGGCAGGGAGTACTGTTATCATATTATTGTATCCAAGTGCCAAGAGTCAAAAACTGTAAGTAGAATGGCTGCATCATGGAATATAGAAATATTAAAATTTATGGACAATGTCATGTTGTTTTTAAAACAACTTGTGTCACTTCTGCTGTCACCAGCAATGTAGAAGAGATTATATTGACCACTATCCTCTCCAAATCTTAGCAGCATAGGACTTAATCAATTTTTGCAAATTGTATATTGGCTATACATCTTCTTGATATTGATCTTCTTTGGGTTATTATGTATGTTATGAATATCTTCTATATGGTACCTTTCTTTTTGCACTTTAAGGTATCTTTGGATGAACAATACTTGATATGAATGTAAATAATTTACTAAATTCATCTTCTTTCCTTTTATCACTTTTTGTATCTTACTATAAAAGTCTATCCTATCCAAGATGAGAAATATTTTATATTATGATTTCTTCCAAGAGGCTTGAAGTGTCTGTTTGACTTGATTTTTGGTTATGTGGCATAACATGAACTGAAGCCAATTTTCTCCCTTTAAATGACTAATCAAGTGTTTTAAGCTCTATGTTTTAATAGCCCCTCTTTTTAAAATTGCTACTATGTCATTTCTTTCATATATCAAAGTTCTATTTATGCTTCAATCTTTTCTAAGTTCTGTGGATCAATTTGTCTATCCTGGCATCAATATTATACTCTTGATTACTATAGCTCCACTACAGGGATTTATGGCTGGTAAAAACAAGTCTTCCTTTCCCCCTTTTTTTCTTTTACAGCATCTTGACAGTGCTAGCCCCACTTGCTTCTCATATAAATTTTAGGATCATATCGTCAAATATCAGAAATATCCCTGATGGGATTTTAGCTAGAATTGCATAGGGTTGCCCATTGGATTTAGAAAAAAATGTCATCTTTGTAATTTTTTTTCTATGTTATAACATAGGATTTTTGACCAGTTTAGGTTTCTTTTATGCCTTCAATTAAAGCTTTCTATTTCCACTGACTTCCATTTCTGTGACATGACCTTTTTGTAATTTTCTGTGAACTCTTCTTGCTTATCTCTTGTTTGACTATTCTTATATAGTTCAAATTCTATTACCGTTGAAAATTATATTTTAGGTTTTATCTTCTTGTCTCTATTTTTTTTTCTATTTTGAAGAATCTGGGCTTAAACTACTCATTGTATTTTAAGCTACAGTAATCAGAATTAATTTAGCAGGATTCAGCTGAATACATTAAGCTTTACCAATCCCATACATTTCCCCTTTTCAACACTCTCTGATTCTTCTCTAATAAGGCCAAATACTTGATGCTCAGCAGGCTCTTGTTAAATGCTACTTACCACTTCACCAAGTTAGCATTCTCAAATTGTTCCTGAGGTCAACCCCAAAACACTAACATTTTCATTAAATAAGAAAAAGCCAACATTTGCTTTTTCTACCTCTTTGGAGGAAAACCAACATAAAGATGTTTCCACTTTCCTCATGGGCAAAATGCCGCACCTCATCCCTCCCAGCCCCAAATTGTATCGTGTCTCGGTGGTGTTTGAACAGTCCAGAGATGGTTCAGCTAACAAAAAAGTCTTAAAGTGAGCGAATAGTTTGCGAACTTATATTTATTATATCTCCTGCTCACAGAGAAAAATTACCAATGATTGCATAAGATATCTAAGAATTTCAGTCATAAAAAATGCTAGACGATGCTAATAATGTTTTCCAAACGTATTTAACAATATGTTTTTGCTATATATTAACATCCTTCAAGATATTCTTTAAGAAATGGAAGACAGTTTACAAGCAAACTAGATTAAAAAAATGAATGCAAACGTAAAGGATGAGGAGTTTACAGTTGGCAAAATGTCCAGTATAATATATATAAATGTCAACTACTTGTGATCAAGCAATGTATTAACTCTAATACTCACATGTAACATGAAGAACACGGAATATATTTTACATTAAAAGAATAGCAAGTAAAATTCACCATTAGATGCAAATCTTACTTAGAGGAAAAAATAACTTGCTTCCATTTTTTCATTACTTCAAGAATATTAATGCCCTTGTATCCAAGCAACAAGATGGGAACACTTATTATCTTATCATGCTTGGATGATTAAATTTACTGTCATATAAAAAAGAGGTATTTTAATACCAAGAAACAGCTTTTTTATATCTAAATGGAATATATATATATATATATATATATATATATATATATATATCTGAGGTAGGACAATTAGGTGTGCGAATTTATCCTAGAAAAAGTGCTACATACCTCTTTTCTGAATATCACTGCTGTCACTTTTGTAGTACTCCTCTCGGCCATCTGGTGACTGTAGTGATATTCTGTAATGAGGCATGTAGCACTTTTCTAGGATGAGTTCACAAAATTAATTGTCCGACTTAATATGTAGGAAAATCATCATCAAATCCAATGTCATAAAGCTTCCCCCCTTCCCCGTTTCTGCTAAGACTTTTATAGTCTTTGATCTGCTATGTGCTGAATGGTTGTCCCCTAAAATTCATGTGTTAAAAGCCTTAACCCTCAGTACCCCCAAATATAACCATATTTGGAGATAAGATCTTTTAAAAGCTAATTAAGTTAAAATGGGGTTTTTAGAGTGAGGTCATCTAACATGACTGATGTCCTCATAGGAAGAGAATTTTTGGACACAAACCGTGTGCCCCAGAGTGGGAAGGCAAAGATTTGAATGTGCAGGCAGAGGATGAGAGGCCTCACCGGACACGCAGCCTTCTGACAATGTAATCTTTTCTTTTCCAGAAATGAGAGAAAATATGTTTCTTCTGTTAAAGCCACCTAGTGAGTGGTATTTGTTAAGGCAACCCTAGCAAACTAGTAGATGTATAGTTTTAAAACTTTTTGTTCTGAGACAATGTACATTTATATGGGGTTGCATACCCTTCACCCAGTTTACCCTGATGGTAACGTCTCTGGAACTAGAGTACAATGTCACAAGCAGTATGTTGACACTGAGACAATCCACAAATTTAAGTCCAGATTTGCCCCATTTTCCTTTACTGGTGTATATGTATTTACTTCTATACAATTTTATCACTTGTGTAGGTTCATGGACTAACCACCAGTTAAATACTGGACATTTTTATCATGAGAACTCATCATGTTGTCCTTTTGTAACCACAAATTCTTAACTCTTGTCAACCACTTAATTGTTATCCAATTTTCAATTTTGTCATTTCCTTAATATTATGTAAATGGTATTATACAATATACAGGCATACTCTGGAGATATCATTGGTTGTTTCAGACCATCGCAATAAAGCTAATATCACAGTATAACAAGTCACACGAATCTTTTGGTTTCCCAGTGCACACAAAAGTTATGTTTATACTATGCTCCAGTTTATTGAGTGTATAACAGAGTTATGTGTAAAAAGTGTAAATGGTCAACTAAGGCTTCCATGAATCATCTTTTTGCTGGTGGAGAGTCTTGCCTTAATGTTAATGGCTGTTGCCTAGTTAGGGTGGCAGCTGGTGAAGTTTGGAGATGGCTGTGACAATTCCTTACAGTAAAGCAGTGATGAAGTTTGCCACATGAATTGACTCTATCTTTCATGAAAGATTTCTCAGTAGCATGTGATGCTGTTTGGTAGTATTTTACTCACACTAGAAATTCTTTCAAAATAGGAGTCAATACTCTCAAACCTGCCATTGCTTTGTTGATGAAGTTTATAACATATTCTAAATCTTTTGGTGTCACTTGAACAATTTTCACAGCATCTTCATCAATAATAGATTTCATTTCAAGAAACCATGTTCCTATTCATTTACGGGAAGTAACTTCTCATCTGTTTAAGTCTTATCATGAGAGTATAGCAATTCCCTCACATCTTCAGGCTTCACTCTAAATTCTAGTTCTTTTACTCTTTCTACCACATCTGCAGTTACTTCCTCTGCTGATGTCTTGAACCCCTCCAAGTTATCCATGAAGTTTGAGATCACCCTCTTCCAAACTCTTATTAACGCTGCTATTTTGACTTCTTCCCATGAGTCATGAATGTTCCTAATGGCATCTAGACAGGTGAATCCTTTCCAGGTTTTCAACTTACTTCACCCATATTCTCACCCATTATGAGTCATTCTTTCTAGGGAGGAAATTGACAAGATTAGACCTGCTGGGGGAGGATCCAAAAATATATCTCAAGGGTTTTGCCTTTGTTCTTCCCTAAATCTACAATGCCTCTTCTTTAACCCTTTTTTTACCTGTAGAGACCGAGACACTGGAATGCAACCATCTTCATTAATCTTTCCACGATTGCTTCACCTCTCCACAGTAGAAAGTAGTTGTTTTCCTTTGGCTTCTTCATAGCAGTTTATTTATACATCTCTTCTGGCCTGGATTCTGTTAGGTTTTTGTGTGTGTCTCATTTCCTGTCTTGATTGGAAGCTCTTTGAGAAAACAAACTAAGATGTAATTCATCTATGTCTTCTCTACGGCTAGATTAATACACGGTACATTGTAGAGGATCTAGCAAATCTTTGTTGAGCTCAGTAGAACTGAATTAGCACTCAGTTCTGAGGAACTCTGCTACGTTATTTGGAAGATGTTAGTAAATCCCCTCCTAGACAATAATTATTTGGTTTCTTAGTAGTTTATATATCTTTTATGTATGTTATAGAGAATTTTGGAGAGTTAACGAATCACTAGAAAGCAGATCAATTGGATTTATTAACAGGTGAACAATTGGTCTCTCCTACTTGGGAAATTCCTGAAGTGTAAAGTTTTCATTTTTAAAATTGTGTGAGGCTCAAATTTGTTGGCTCCTAATTTTTAATTTATATTGTAATTATTACTGATTAAGCATGGTAAAAATATCTCTTTCATGATTGTCTCTCTAAATTCAGGGCAAGGATAAGCTAGCAAGTGTTTACCAAGACCAGATATTTAAAACCTACACTAGGGGAAGAAAAGTCATTTGGTTGACACAATGACCTGTTTATATATCTTAGCAGTGCTAAGCTTTATGAAGCCATAAAAGTATATGTACAGTAATATATTCATATGTCCTCCTAAAACCAATACTATAAAACATGATTTGTAAGAGTTTTAAACATAAATGCTTTCCTTGGAGGACATGTATACGATTTATATTGCTGTGCTGTTCCTTCCTAAGTGCTTCTCAAAGTCCATTTTCCTCATGAGTTATGACTCAAATAGACTGGAAGTACTATTGAACATTATTAATGCAATTGTATTTCTAAAAGATAAACTACATTTGATTATTTGAATATGACCAGTCAAAAAGGAATGATCGTATGAACCTTAATTTCTATTATAATTTAACTAGAAATAAATAAATGCACAATGATGTTTGCTCACCTTTAAGCTTAATAATCATAAATCTTTGACTTAGAAGAGCCCTTGACCAAAGCTCAGTGCTTCCCTGGTGAAATGGTCTGTCTATACACCTCAGAGAATTGTAAAATGACCTAAGAATCACAAGTGAAGTGTGCACAGTGTTCACAGTTTACAAAATAAACTTAAATATACATGATAGAAGAGCAGAGGTTTGAAGACCAAACTTTGGGAAGTTGTTTAACATCTGGGAAATTCCGTTTCCTCCCTTTAGTCCTTAATAATCTTCAATGATCCCCACGAAATATCAACATAACTATTTGTCAACATGTCCTCTTCTCTTGACCCAGTGACCTTTGTAGGCCTCACCTGTGCACCTGTCACTTCATGGCCCATTCTGCTCTGCAGACTGCTTCAAGACAACCTCACTTTGTTTCTTTCCATCACAGTGAAGCCAACTTGTCTCTTTCATGGTAGTCTGAGTTTCACGTCCTTTACAAAATTATCTAGACTGCTTCAACAGTTGATGCACTCCCTTTTCTATACATGTCACTTTTTCATTCATCAAGCATTTATGTTCACAGGCACTTTGCTACCCATATACTAAGCTAGAGAATCATGTTAGTCAATCAGGGTATATGGCTCTTACTTTCCAATTCAAACAAAAAGTTATATTTTTATCTGTTACACGGAGAACTTGTACACACAAATATACAGGGCTCTATTGGTTTTTTAAAAGTCTAAAAATTGCTGATGCAGTGAAAGAAATGAAAAAGAAATAAGTAATTATAATTGGTTAAGCCATTATAGTACTAGGTATAGTTAGGGAGTGTCAAAAACTATAGCACTCTGTATGGTTAGGGAGTGTCAAAAACAGGGACAAGTTCTGATTTGGGGTTGCTATATTCACTGTGTGTGTGTGTGTGTGTGTGTGTGTTTTTTAAGATCCTTATTAACAGGAATCCTATCATCTCCTCCACTAGAATAAAAATCCATTAGAAGAGAGACTCTGTCTTTTTTGTTTGCTGTCGTACCCCTGACACCTAGAACAGTACCCAGTTTAATGTAGGCATTGAATTACATTGGTTAGATGTGGAAATCTTACATTTTATTCACCTCATTTTGCCTACCATGTGCCAGGTACCTAGGAAATATTCATGAGTATTTGACAAATGAAAGTATTTGTTCATTTTAAGAAGAGAGATACATTTTGGTGCTAGATATTTCAATCTTGACTATTATCTACCCTTTTACAAAATAAATGAGACAGGAGAAGTCTCTTTCAAAAAGCAGAGAAGTATACATAGCACAAAGACAGAAACGTAGGTCTTGGATACATACCTACACTTCTCTTAAATGTCTTATCTGACAAAAAATTTTGATATGACAATAAAATTTAATTCTTTTTAATTCATTTTTATTATATGCATTTTTAGGTTAAATCCTTAACCTTAGTTTTAAGATTCTTACATTGAAAGATGCTTTTGATAGGCAAAAATAAAAGCCAATATTTTAAAGAAAAAAAATTTTTGTATTGTCTTCAGATTAAAGACTTTACCCTTAGTTGAATAATCTCAATGTAATTTTTTTCTAAGTGTCATGCTGATCATGAATGACAAGAGACCACCTGCAGAGTCTAGCTAAATAGGAGGGGCTCTGACTGCATTCTTATGGGAAAGACTGTGGGTTGTAAATGATGGCAAGTGCAAATTTACGAAAGTTAATTAGACAACAGCAAAAGGGCAAGTTCAGCAAAGTTTAATCAAGACAAAAAGAAACTGGTCATTCTCAATAGTATACAATCAAGTTTTAAATGACCTGTGTTGCCAGATACTGTGCATTGATTCTCCCAGGCGGACTTTTGTATGTCAGACTTGAATTTCTATACATCTGTTCCCAAAGGAACACTAGAATCTGACACATGGCTTTACTGCCTCACAGCCCAAAATCAATGTCTTTGTCAATAGGATGACAATGTTTATACAATTATTGCAGTAAATTAGGACAATGTCTTTTTGACATTTTTTTTTTTTTCTTTTTTTAGCTCCAAAGTATTTTCTATTAGCACCAGAAATGCAACAAGTCAAAACAATCCACTCTTCGCATCTGGGCTTCTATCATATGGGCATTTCAGAATTTCTAGTCTGCCATACCATAGGAAACAGAAATCTTGAGGTTTTTATTGCCACTACACAGACTTTGTCTGGATCTGATGTATTGCAAACATTTGTCTTGTCTGCCCAAGGCCTACCAAAATAAACTATACCTTGTTTGTCATTCAAGGCTCCTTTTAGACTACAATGAACCTACCTCAATATTCTGTTTGATGTCAGCCCTTGACTTGAGCCAGGTTGACCTTCTGTTGTCTGAATCTACCATGTACATTCCTACCTTGCCACTTTGAGATGAAGAAATTCCAAAACAACTGTCGTGAAAGTATCCAGATTTTATAGCAATTTAATCTTTTTTTCTGAAGTATGTCATTAGGTCATTCTGTGTTATTTAACTTAAGATATAGATTATGTCAGTTTTCCTTAAAATCTTTCAGCGCTTTCTCCACTGAATTTAAAACAAGCCAATAATGTGGCTTGTGACAACCCCTTCAAATTTGCCAAGGCTTACTGAACTTACTAAGCTGGAAGTTCCAAACGTGAATGGTTTTCTCTTGAATAATTCTCATATTAACCGTCCACCTTTACCGAGGGCCACCTCAGACCTCTTCACTCTCTGAAGGACGTAACCCCCAGTTGACCACACACTTCCTCTTCGCTTCATCAAGCTTCAGTTCATATTTCATCTTCTATTACAACAAGCCCCTCATTACCCGGAGTGAAAGGCCACTCTCCTACCCTCTTTTACTTTCTCTGTAGAATTTATGCATAATTAATTAGTTTGTATTCTTAATTGGTTTTGTTTCCTTAAGTAATGCAAGCTAAGTTCTTTCATTGGTTCACCTGTTCATTACCAGAAGTTTTAGCAAACCTGACACACAGTGACAGTTTTATAAAAGCTCTGTTGAATGATTGAATGAATAAAATGTATGTCAAAAATAGACCAAAGGATTCTGCTTCCATGAATGCTCAAATAGTTCCTAATGTACCAACTCTATTGCAGATAAAGACTATAAACTGTACACACACACATATAAAGGCGCACACACACACACAAGTGCAATGCTTGAGAGTAGACTCCAGCCCACAGTAAAGGTTTGAATAAATCTCATAAAAATTTGCCGTCTCGGGGTGGCACCTGTGGCTCAAAGGAGTAGGGCCCCGGCCCTATATGCTAGAGGTGGCAGGTTCAAACCCAGCCCCAGCCAAAAACTGAAAAAAAAAAAAAAAAATTTTTTTTACAGTCTTACTCACATAAAGAACCTGATTGATGATACACTTTGATTCAACATGGAAAGTATAAGAGGAATTTTTCAGAAAGGAGAAATCCATCAAGGAGAACATTAAATTCTGTGCCTAAGCTGTGCCCAAATTTTGTGGAATTGCCCTGAACCATGAATATACAGTCTACTTAGTGTTGAAAGAAATGAATTGAAAAAGCTTCCAACCACCAGAGGGAGACAAAACTGGCCAAGACCTCTGTTGCAACCGAATCACAGCCACATTTCTCTCTGCTCAGTCTCACTTCTCACACATCTTCATGGATTGTTCTCAAAAGCACTTCTCAATAACCCCCTACATGCTACTCTTCACCTTTTAGTTTGTTTCCAGGGGGGCTTACTATCAGATAATAATCAAAAAGAATTGAACCCTGACTCCAACCTATACTATTGAAGCCATATATTTAATTCTTTGGGAAATTCATTGAACATCTTTGAAACTTTTATGGATTTTGTAAAAATTTGATGAGGAAATTGCATTTGTAAATAAAATTATATGTAACACTTTCCATAGAAATAGGCATTATTTAAGAAAAATTCATAAAGGTGTTATTTATCTGGTATTTTTTATGGTAAGCAACTTAAACTCTATTGTCTAAACAAATTTTTGAAGTTGAGGTAAAAATCTCATATTAAGGTGAATTAAATGCAAAAATCATAAGCATATAGTTTAATTGAGTTTTACATATATACATACCCATATGATTACCACCCAGGTCAATCCATAGAGGATTTTCAGTACCCCACTCCACATTTCACACTGCCATCACAGACAATAATTATTCTGACTTTTATCAACATATATCAGTTTTTACTTGTTCTTCAATTTATATGAGTGGAATTATACAATATGCAATTTTTATGCCTTTTCCCCCCACTCAACATAAGTTGGTTCATCTATTCTGTTGTAGAAATTAGTGTTTTGTTCTTTCTTTAATCTCAGTGACTTCTGTAAGAGTACATTACAATTACTCTTGATTCCTTAAATTGATTTCTAATGTTTGGCTATTAATGTCACCGTGAAAGTGTTTGTACATGTGTTTTAGTATTTATGTGTACTATATTCACTTATACTAAGTTGACATCTACAATTAGAATTGTTGAGTCATGAGGTAAGTAAACTGAACAAATTAATCTTGACATAACTTGCCCAATATTAGGATTTGAATGAATGTACTCTTTAGATAAAAGCTATATATCAGTATTAGTTAACTTACAAGGACAATTATGACAAATTATGAAGATTATGCCTGAAACATAAATGCTCAGAAAGGCTGATAGTCAAAAACAGAGTCAATGGTCATCTAAAAATTAATTAAAACCACAATAATTTTGTTGAGGCTCTTGTCCAGTGAGGCTGCACAAACACTGAAGAATCAGTCTAACCAGGATTTTATCCTGTACTTCTAACGTGGAGCTGGGCATCTACTTTTAGTTTATGAGCAATGTCTAAAAAGACGCATTGAGTCTTGTTATATATTGAGGTTGGCCTGATGGTTGTATGAAAAAGATGAGAGTCCACTCACTGATTTGCCTATAGTGAGAGGCAGCAGTGATATCAGAGTAAAAAATAGAGTGACAGTATAATGTGGTTAGGGGCTCTGGCCTCATCGTTTGCACTACGAAAACAAACATTCATTACTGAACAATCTTCTGTCCTTTTAGTAATATGGGATATGTGATATCTTATGGGTTTACCAGGCAAGAGACCGGCAGGAAACAGCATATTCAAGTGGCTTTATCTAGGAAAGCTTAATGAAGAGGATACTTAGAATGGTAAAGGCAGCTCTAAGGGAAATAATAAACAGAAGCAGGGAACCATAACCAGCCCTGGGACGGCAGTCAGCAGGCACCAGGAATTTTGTTACCAGAATCTGAAAAGGTTGGCCAATAAAAACTTTGGCCTTCAGTGTGTGAATCAGCCAACTACTGGCATTATGGCAAGGAGATAGGCCAATAAATATTCTAACCTCATTCTCCTTCTGAACTCCTGGGGTATCTCATTGGCAAATTGTGTGTGTCAATTTTGGATCATTTCTCTAGGAAGTAGTTTTAAAATTAGAAAAACAGGTCATAGGATATGGATCTTTACACATCTTAATATATGCTCAAATAATCTTAAAGGATGGTTATACTTTAGGTACTCAAGAGGATATTAGGAGAGCAATACTTGTAATAACTATTTACAGGTAGAACGCTTTCTCTTGCACCCTTAAATAACTATTAATTTTTCTTCTCCTGTGAATATTTTCTCCATATATTTTTTATCCTCTTATTAGTGAAGTGCTTATGTTTTCACTGTTACTTTGACAAGGGATGTCAGTCTATTAAGACTATTTATTTATTTATTTAGGCTAAATCTATTACTCATTCAATGTTTTTCTTAAGAAGTTTTTCTACTACTTTAATGCTTAGGGAGTTGTTCCTAATACTGAAATCACTTAAATTTACATATTTCCTTGTTTACAGTTCTATTAACTATAATAATAATGACTCTTTATACATAACATTTTAATATATCTTACACGTTTCAAATTTCAAATATTTATATGACATGTGTACTATTTAGATACATGATTTGTCTCATTTATTTAATTTTGTATCTGCCAGCAAAATGGTAATATCTTTCCCTCCTTCTCTCCCTTCCTTTCTTCCTTCCTTCCTTCCCTCCTTCCTTCTTTCCTTCCTTCCCTCCCTCCCTCCCTCCCTCCCTCCCTCCTTCCTTCCTTCCTTCCCTCCCTCCCTCCCTCCCTCCCTCCCTCCTTCCTTCCTTCCTTCCTTCCCTCCCTCCTTCCTTCTTTCCTTCCTTCCCTCTTTCCCTCCTTCCCTCCCTCCCTTCCTCCCTCCCTCCCTCCTTCCTTCCTTCCCTCCCTCCTTTCTTCCTTCCTT
Source organism: Loris lydekkerianus (assembly GCA_963574355.1). Taxonomy (NCBI): domain Eukaryota; kingdom Metazoa; phylum Chordata; class Mammalia; order Primates; family Lorisidae; genus Loris; species Loris lydekkerianus. Next base: position 28,598 of record CAUYPK010045179.1, read on the forward strand.
CCCTCCTTCATACCTTCCTTCCTTCTTTTCCTCCTTCCTTACTTCCTTTCTCTCCTCTCCCTTTCTCTCTTTCTTTCTCTTTCATATAGATACTATCAGTTTTTATAGAGAGGTTTATAGATTTTGTTTGGTTTTTGTTGAGATGTAGAAAATTGTGGCATGTTTGTTAGAAATTTTTTGTTTTTAAATCAAGGTATAAAGGAATTGAGGAATAAAGGACCCTCCTAATAAAGGAAGGAGAATGAGGTTAGAATATTTATTGGCCTTTATGCCTTGAGGAATCAAGGTATAAAGGAATCAAGGTATAAAGGAATTGCAGTAGAAGGACTATTATAAACAATGGTCATTCAACAAAAGGTAGAATTTTTAATAAACCCATGACAAGTCCAGAATGGTTGAAACAGAATGAAAGAAGAGTTGTCAAAGATGAGCCTGGAGAGGCAGGCAGAGGCCAGGCCTTAAAGGGCCTGCGGGTCAATTTATGGACTTGTAACCTTATTCCAGGAGCCACAAGAAAGCACCAAAGAATTAAATGATGAATGAAGGGAGAAATATTCCAATTTTTAATTTGAAAATGATTTTTGATTGCCGTGCAAATTTTTGACAGTATAAAACATGGGGAAACTAGTTGGAAGGCTACTGCAACAATTCAAGAGGAAGGCTTGGGAAGGTGATAAGGAAAAATAAAAGAAAATCAATAAGATTTCATGCTAGAGTGGGTATAAAGAGTTAGAGAAAGATACCTTATTGAAATCTTAGGATTACTAGATACTTCTTTCTTTATGGAATCTTTTCTAAGAACCAAGTCCATTCTGAGAATTGGTAAAACTCCTTTAAGCCAAGAGCCAATCTGGGGCCTATTAGCATTCAGATTCATTTTTCAGTCTTCTGCTGTATTTTTCACGGGAGCTGATTCTCACACACTGCATTTACTCAGCGTCTGTAGTCTGACTGTGATTGGGTTCAGCCAATAGGACACCTAGGGGAAATGGAAGGATAGGAGAAAAGAGGAATCACGGAAAGTTTCTACTTCTTTATGTTCTTGGTTCCTGTCTTCAGCCATGAATAGGTTTCCCTAGGACTCTAGTTTACTCTAGACTGCTCTGATATGTTTCCAGCTTTCTCCAGGGATTTCAGTTCCTAACATTTCATGAACACAACTTTCTTTTGCCTCTGCAGCCTACGATTGATAGCAACTTCCTGCTACTGCTAACCTTTGGGTTGCCTACATAGACACTTCTCATCACCTATCTTCCCTAGCTCATCACCGGCTACCTAAAATCTCTCTGTTTTAAATACTTCAAGGTATTTTTATTTTTGTGGTTGGACCCTGAGTGGCACAGGCCTCACAGCCCAAATACAGAATGATGTAATTATATAATTATAAATGTTTAAGACTTACGTCCCAGGACTGGCTCTCTGTCCCAAGAGAGAGGTTGATGCAGAGATGATCTTTATGGATTAAGAGAAGCAGTAATGTAATAAATTAAGCACTTAAGCTTATTTGGTTCACTCGGCAGCCCTTTAGCTCATACTACTTAAAAAAATTAATTTTTTTAAAAAGTACAAGTCATAATTTTTATACTCAACCAATAGATAGGCCAGTATTGACCTGAAACTTAGACTATTGAGGCTTTGTGCTTGTCCTTCATAACATTTCAACTTTATACAATAAATATTCTGAATCACAAGGTTGGTTTTTCTACAATATTTTGATCTCTTTCAAAATACTCTTTTTAAATTTTTTTTTATTATTAAATCATAGCTGTGTACATTAATGCTCTTTGAAACTTACTAATGAAAATATTAAATCATCATAAAAGATAATAATTTAATAAAAATTTATTATACACTTTCAACAATCAGGTATTTACTAAGCACCTGCTAAATAAGAGATAGAATAGATGATGTTTTGCACATAATATTTGATTTCCTCTTACTTGTCACAGTAAAACATCTAGAAACTGTTATCCAGAGAGGTTGATCAAACTGCAGAAAGTCATTGCAACAGATCTCAATGTCACCCTTGTGACCTCGCATAGCCAACTATTGTTCTACTTTTGGCATGCTTTAGAGCAAGTAAATCTTCTGGTGGGTTTTCTTTTTCTTTTTCTTTTTTTGATCCAGTTAGTCCAAATACGGACTACACATCAAAAGGAAATGATATATTAGATCATGCAACTTGATGAAAAAAGCAATATTATAATTAAAATATTTCAACACATAAAAGAAAAATGGATTTTTCTAAGAGAATTAACATTATATGAAAGACTAAGCCTGTCTTGATAGTAAAGTCTAGCTTACTGAGCAGATTGGAAAAATTTCTATATTAGTCAGCTTTTTAAATTTCATTCAACAGAAACTAAGTCCAGTTAAATTATTAAAACAAACTTTTCAAAGGAAATGGCTTTATACAATCTATAATAAGTCCACTGTTCAATTTTTTTATTTTTAATTACTATTGGTACAGAATAGTTGTATATATTTATAGGATACATGTGATATTTTGATATAGGCATACAATGTGTAATTATCAAATCAAGGTTATTAGGGTATTCATCACTTCAAGCATTTATCATTTCTTTGTGTTAGGAACATTCTAATTTCACTCTTTTAGCTATTTTAAAGTATATAATAACTTATTGATTATACCTTATTGTACTATCAAATATTGTATCTTGTTTATTTTATCTAACATTTTTTATCCCCATTAATCATCCCCACCTTGTCCCTCACTCCTGCTACCCTTCCCAGCCAACATTCTACTCTCAAAGAGCTCAGCTTATAATAAGTCCAGTTTAGGTTTTTTTGTTTTGTTTTGTTTTGTTTTGTTTTGTTTTGTTTTTTGCAGTTTTTGGCCGGGGCTGGGTTTGAACCCACCACTTCTGGCATATGGGGCTGGCACCCTACTCCTTTGAGCCACAGGTGCCACCCAATAATTCCAGTTTTTAAAACCTGATGAGTTAAACCAGGGTGAACTTGACCAAAGGCCCTAATCTGGAAGTACGACTTCCATGGAAAGAAATAGAACCTGTTGTTAGCCTTAGCAATGAACTTCTGTTGAAGAGGAGTAATAGTTCAGAGTCTATGAGTTAGGAGATTCCAGGAGTGTAATAGCCATCTTGCCTGTTAGGTAGATGTTTATCTCAAAGCATTTAAAGAACTATAACACGGATAGAGTGACTTTGTTGTGGGTGATGATGATCCTGAAGAAGAACTTCCTACTATCATGGCACCTGGAGGAACAATAGTGACACAGTCAAAACAGGGACTTTGATAACAGAATCTCTTCAGACAGTCCTGGTTTTATCAGGATCTTATGTTGGAAATAGTAATGACCTAAGAAGACTAGTACTATAGAGATTGTAAACCTGGGATGGCACATGTCTCCAAGAAGTATGTTAGAATGCAGCACAAATTTTATAGTTATTTGTTATAGTACCCCAAGGAAACCAATGCAGGCAGCAACAAAAATACACTTTAGTAGCACAATGCCAAGACTCACTCTGAAACAATCATCATCTGGAAGAGATTGCAGATCCCTGGTCACAGGGGGACGACTGAATTGCCTCTTAAATGAGCTATTTTCAATCTTCAATAAGAAGAACTAATACTTATAGAGTACTTAAATACCAGATACTTTTGTTAACTCTTTCTGCACACACATTGATTTTGTCTATGTAATAGTCCTATAAGAACTAGTCTATTGATATCTACATTTTGCATAGACAGAATCTACGGTACAGAGAAGTTAAGCAACTTATTAATGTTCATGGTAAAAAAAAAAAAAGGTAAGAATAGAACCTTGGTATCCAAGCCCAGTGACTTACCTTTTTAGCTATATCGTTCAGAGAAATTTTATTTGTACTCTAAATATAAAGAAAAATAAAGTTAGTTTTTATCATAAAAAATTCAAATTCATCTGTTCTATAAATGGTCTTCATATACTTATTGTTAAGATAATCCCTGGCAATAATTCAACAACTTGGAAAAAGCTAAAAGTATTAGTGCTCCATTAATGTCATTCACTGCTCTGATGCTTAGGTAATAATAACAGAGTGTTACTGGCAATGATTTTATTATCTAATACATCTGATGTCGGGTCAATAATTTACTCTTAAAAAAGCTGTATGACCTAGGACAAGTTATTTTGCCTCTGAATATCAATTCTTTGTTTTAAAAATGCGAAGAATAATACTGATTTCCTAGATTTATTGTGAGGACTAAATAATGTATTATTTTCTATAACTACTTATAATCACTAGTTATCACAGTGAATTATAAACAAAAAACCTTAAGGCCTAGTGAAGTGGTTCAGTCTGTAATCCTAGCCCTTTAGGAGGCCGAGGTGGGCAAATTGCTTAAGCTCAGGAGTTTGAGACCAGCCTGAGAAAGAGCAAAACCCCATCTCCATTGAAAATTGAAAAACTAGTCAGGCGTGGTGGCACATGCCTGTAGTCCCAGCTACTTGGGAGGCTGAGGGCAAGAGGATCACTTGAGTTTAAGAGTTTGAGGTTGCTATGAGCTGTAATGATGCCACAGCACTCTACCGAGGGTGATTAAGTGGGACTGTCTCAAAACAAAAATAAAAATAAATTTTAAAAAATTACAAAAGACCTTAAGAAACGTCAACAACTATTTACATTGTTGTTATTATTTTAGTTGAATTAGAAAAATTTCAACAATCATGTTGGGTATAATTTTTGTGTACCTATGATATATGTTCCTGGAATTACACAATACCTTGAGAATACAGTTGTAAATGAGAAAGCATTCATCTTTGAATACACTCAGAGTCTAAGAATTTTTATAAACACTGCAATGTCAAGCTTCAGTGAGTACACTAAGTAGGTACTGACAATACACTTGTCCACTTAAGAGTATCCAATATTTTACAGTTACAAATAACCTCACGCATTAAGTAAAAAAAAATTTCAGTTATTTCCCTGAACAACGTACTAGGCTAAAAAAGGTTGAAAAATGATAAATAAATGGTAAAACGCCATTTGTTGACAGAGGCAAGAGATCAATTGGAAGATTATGATAATTACTTTAAAAGTGACGCAGGTAAAGAAAACCTGTAAGAGGGAAAAGGAAATTTAGCCTTCCTTTTGCAATTTAAGGGCTTCATTCAGAAAGTGGATAAGTTTTGATTTGTCTTGTGATAAGCCAACAATTTTAAGTGCCATTGATTTCCTTTTTGTGAGGAGAGGGTATAGATCCGTGATGGCATTGTGAGATGATAACACCGGAAAGCGAGCCTGGAGACGTGCTGCCTGCCTGGGCACTGCCCTGGACTCTGGGACTACAACTCATGACACTGCTCTCACACTGCTGCAAAATGGAAATGATACAGATCTAGGGACTGACATTTAAATGCTGTTCACTCTTTGAGTTTTCTGGGAGGTACTACTTATGCTTTATTTTGTATCCTAAAAAATATTCACCTAGGGGAGAACTACCACTGTCACTATTCTCCCCCATCCCCTTGTTGCACAGTCAGGAAGCCACAGGAACATTTTAGGCATGATCTTATCTTTCCCTTCTTGTTCATTTCTGAGAAGAAATCATGACTCATAGATTTCCACCCAATGAACAAGGTCACCTAATATAGCCTCGATGACTTTGACAATTTATAAGGTAACTTGTTCTGTTTCCAAACAACTTCGATAACAATAAAGTCTGACGTTCGTGTAGCATTACCTACCTGCTTAGAAGTGTTTTAGGTCATATTTTAACTCACCTATTGACCCATTTAATCCTCAAGCCAATATTACAATTTGGGTGTTGCCATTATCCCTGACTGACAGATGGGGAAACCGAGGCACAGAAACGGTCACTTGCCAAACATCACACAGCTCAGTGAAGGGCAAACGTGGAACTTGAACATGAGGGTCTCAAGAGTCTCTACCTTTAACCCATTATATTATGATTCTGTTAGGAAAGCAAACGCTGTTGTCTTTGCTGTTCCCAAAGATTTGTCACAGATTGAGCACAATCCTAGACTTTGAGAACTATTAAATATTAGAGGAGTCTCTGGGAATTAGCTGGATTGCTAGACAGGCATGATTTACAGATAGCAAATTCTAATCCAACACCACATCCCAATTGTTCATTATTAAGTATTTTAATTTGATTAATCAGTTATGCTGTTTAACTCAAAACTATCTCATTATAGGACAAAGTCTTACTGAATCTATTTCTTATTTATTCTTACAATGGTACCCATTTTTTTTTTTTTTTTTTTTTATCTCTTTTACTCCTCTGCACATACATCAGGCTCAGTGTCTTTTGAAAACACAGCGCTCAGAATTGCACATAGCATTCCAGCTGGGGTCTTGCAGAAAGTATAATAGGAAGGAATAATTACAGTTCTTGACTCTGATTCTATAATTCTATGAATACTGACTAAACTTCCAATGGCATTTTTGAGGGCATTGATGCCAGCGAGGCAGCTCTGTTAGTATTGGAAAGGCAATATTGATTCACAGAGAAGTCTAATGATTTTCCTCAGAGGGATTTCTGCTGCTGCTCCCTCTAAGACTCGCCGCCTTCCTCTTTAGAGTTGTCAGTCAAGCTTCTCCATCTGACGTTATGAATTATACATATACAACATATACAAGTGTGTATACACTTGTATATGTTGTATATGAATTATACATATACAACATATACAAGTGTGTATACACGCAATTGGGGCTTGTAGTATTCTCACTCTTTTCTCTCTTAATTTTGTCTTATGCTTCACTTGTTAAAAATATTTTGATGTAACCTAAGTTTTCTGAGGTCTTTCCAGTCTGTCATGTAATTGGTTTATAATTACAAACATAAGATAGTGATTTTCACTCAATACTCTTCATCAGCAGATTCCTTAAGTCTCAGCTTCTTTCATATTCCTCTTTTTGGAATGAATGTGGCCCATGAATTATCTCATAAATCTCTTACAAGGGAATATCTACTAATTTTTGTTCTTAATTATTTTATCCTGTGATTTTCTTGATTCATCATTTAACCCCAAATTATCGAGGTTGTGTCCCTAATTCTCTGTTCCTTTTACACTCTATTCTAGCACTTCTTCATTTGTTTATGTCTGCATTGGATAAATTTTATTATGACATGTATTTTAAGACCATAGAAGAAAACTATTTCCAAAACACTGTCTAGAATTTTGTGAGACTTATGAGTGCTTGGACAGAAAGATCGTATTTTGAAGATGTTCACTCTTCACAAATCAATATATTTCGGTTCAACATGAGCCCAGTAAAACCATCAACTGGCTTCATTTTCAGGGACAAAAAACACATAAAAATGTCAGACAATTTAATGAAGATAAAATGTTGAAATGGGATAGTCCTACTATTTATTAAATACATATTTAAAATTATAATAACTAAACCAGTTTAATAGGGATAAACATTCAATTGTCAAAAACTTATAAGTTTGATATTTTACCCCACCTACACTAATAAAATAACCTGTTTTATGAATTCTGGCAGAAGGTGTACAACTCCTGGGTTTAGAGACAAAGACATCATTTCTCACATGACAGCAGGCAGTATAAACATCAGTGTATTTGTGGTAGTTATTTTTGCCCCCCTGTTCCACCAGGATTCTGAAATAGGCCCAGATGACAGTTGAATATACAAAATGTTTTATTATAGAAGAAGAACCCAGGGGAAAGTGTTTTGTCCTTTTTGAGCAAATAGTAGACATTGTAGCAAGCAGTGAACAAGCCAGTCTCTCCCAGCCTCCCAGGGAAGCATATGGTTACAGGATAGTGTTGACTTGCTTAGTTGCCTGTGTAGCTAACTACAGAAACTTTTCCAATCAAAAAAATGCATAGGTTTGTTCAGGTATGATCAGGACTGAGGGAAGACTGCCTTCCTCCATATAGATCAATGGAAACAGAATATGATAAATAATTCAAATGTACATTTCAAAAACCCACATAGTAAATTACCAAATGCTCAAGTGATATGATAGGAAGAAGATGGTTTTAAAAAATAGTGAGAAATTTGTCAACTATTTGGCAGGGGGTAGGGGAACTTGGATTCCTATCCCTATCTTTACATAGCAATTTTAGATGAACCAAAAATGTATATATTATAAAAAATAAGCAAGTGGAGTTTTTAAGTCTTAAAAAAAAAATGCCCTTTCTAAGCAAGACACAAAATACAGGGCGGTGCCTGTGGCTCAAAGGAGTAGGGTGTGGGCCCCATGTGCCGGAGGTGGTGGGTTCAAACCCATCCTCAGCCAAAAACTGCAAAAAAAGAAAAAAAAAAGATACAAAATACAGAAAATTGATACATTGACTAAATAGTTTAAAATTGTTAAAAAACATGGTGAGCAAAGCCAAAAAACAGAGAAAAACAACTTGCAAAACATGCATATAAGATATATAGTTATTAATATATAAAGTATTGATAAATAAATACAAAAACACCAAGAGAAAATAAAAATGGCTAAATGAAAACAGCAAATAGATTATCAAATAGATTATCAGAAAATGGATAACACACACACACACAAACACAAAAGAAAATGGATAACACAGATTATCAACAAATAGATTGAAAATAGATAACAAACGCCCAGTCTCAATAATAATTAAAACAATTCAAATTAAACTGCAATATGGAACAATTTTTCACGTACTGCAGAAGATTGTAGAGGTCTAAGTGTTTTATTATGGGATAAGGAAAGAGGCACTCTAACACTCCTATGGTAGTATAAAATTAGACAACATTTTTCGGAGTGCATGTCAGCAATATTGAGTAGATGCAGTCAGAGCAGAAAATCTCATCTTATGCTTGTATTAGGGGAAAGCGCTCGGTCTTACCATAAATATGATGTTAGGGACGGAGTCTGTCAGGTTGAAAAACATCCCTTCTATTAAAATTATCAAATGTTTTTATCATGAAGTGGTGTTGGATTTTGTCAAATGTTTTTCTTTGCATTTATCAAGATGATAATTGTAGAGTTTGAAAAATTCTATTGATAAGATGTATTTTATCAGTTGATTTTCAGATGTCAAATATGACCAAAGGTAAAAGCTTTATTCAAATAAAGTCAGATCCTGTGTCAAGAGGTTCAGAGTTCTCTTTCCTTACAGACTTCCTCTCCCTGCTGGCTAAAATTTGGAGCCACTATTTTAGGTATTAGACAGATGGCAGCTTCTAGTCTTTTGGGCTTGTCTCTCCCACATTTATTAGGAGCTAAAGGGAGAGGAAGCTCCATTTTCTTGGCCACACCTGCCAGGAAAGGAGGGTGATGCTAAGTGGGGATGGGGATAGGAGGAGGGACAGGAGAAGACTGTGACCGTTTACCTTGGAAAATGCCAACAATTGTCTGTCTTTCCTCTGCCCTTCACCTTGTGCTCTCTGGCACTTCACGTCTTTAGTTGGAAGATGTTGGTGTATGTGTGACTGTTTTCCCCACTAGATTGAACTCCTTCAGGACACGTATCCACAAAGATCGACTAGAAACCAGACACAGTAAATGGGGAAGAAAGTTCATATAAATGGCCAGAATTTCCAGGATTTTCAGAAAACAAATATGGCCTGTCTCATGTCTTTGATTGCTCGGAAAAGAATTCATTTATTGCCTGCCATGAAAATGAGTTCAAGTGAAATTTTTGGAAAACACATATGGAAAAGAATAGAACCAGACTGTTAATATTCAAATCTTCAGGGAAATGAACTAAAAACATGTAAAGAGGATGTTGGTAAACAGGGAACGTCTGCTAGTAATGAAAGGGAATAGCAAATGCAAAGTGTTCATCAGAACACAGCTGTCCTCATTCATAAAATCAACACATCTACTTCAAATGACTTCACAGTTTAAGACAGTTTAGAACCATTACTAATATCTTTCAAAACAAGAACAGTTACTCCTTCAAAATTGTCGAAGAATAAGCTATTATGGTCTGTCTTATCAATTTAAGTTTGCAGGTCTGCAGGGATGAGACATCATAATCTTTAAAAAATGAAAACAAAAAAAATTCATGACCCAGAAATAAAGACCTTTACAAAGGTTACAGAGGAATATATGAGAAATTTTCAGAAACAGCTATTCCTCTTATGGATTCCAATTGAGTAATAAACATCGAAATAAATAATAATCTTTGTTGATAGAATTTGAAAAAATACTTTGCATTAGATGTTATGGATCATTTAATCCCAAATCATCATGGGTGAAATAAAGGAAGGAAATTAAACTGGAAGATATTGTAACGGAGCCAAATCCACAAAGCTAGTATTGGAACATGCAGAACCAGAAGACAAATTCCAGTTTAGGGGGACTGGATCTACCCTACAACCATACCATATTGTTGTGATTTTTATTATTCACTCATTCATTATTTATGGAGTATCTAATTGGGGGCAGACATTGTTTGGATTCGGGAAATAAATAACCAATTATTTCCTTTATGGAGCTGCGTTCTTGTAGGAGAATATAGACAATGAACAAAGAACAAATATACCAGATACAAATCCTGTAGGCAAATGAAATAGCAAATAGAAATATGTGGTGCTCAATGTTGTTATTTTAATCCAAATTATGACAACCCAGGAAGAAAAATTACTCTCTTTGAAGTTAGTGATACTAATATTCCAATCTGTATGTATCTTCATTTCTCTCCTTGATTCTTCTTCCTTCACTCCTTTCCTCTTTTCTCACCAGATCTTCAGTAATTATTTTTCCTCTTCAAGCATCATTATAACACAGTAGAGAATGCTAATAATATAATTTATTTATTGTATGTTTTTCTGACTTCTTATAAGAAGGACTTTTAGATATTTTTATTGAGTACTTATCAGAAGATAAACATGGTGAGGAAATTTGAATAAAAGGAAAATGAAATGTAATAAAACAAGATGAAAGCGTGTTATGAAGTCCTATACCATTGCTCAAATTTAAAAAATTCAGCCCTATGTTTTATAGCAAAAGAAAAAAAAAAGGAGGGAGGTTAGCTATGAGATTCAAGTGGCTATAAGGTGAAACAAATCAACTGTTTGGTGACACACGGTAACTTCTGATAGTATATTGGTACTCTTGGCTCGCTTTAAGACAACATGTCACAGCAAAGTCAACAGCGTCTCCAATTTTCTTCACTTGGAAGCTTCTCACTGAGAGAATTTAAGTGGGAAATGTAACCCTCATCTAGGGACGTCACTATTTTCTTGAGTCAGTACCCAGAAAGACATTACCTACTTTAAGAAATACTGTGTTGTGGCAGCGCCTGTGGCTCAAGGAGTAGGGCACTGGCCCCATATACTGGAGGTGGTGGGTTCAAATCTGGCCCCATCCAATAACTGAAGAAAAACAAAGACAAAAAGTTAAAAAAAAAAAAAAAAGAAAAGAAAAGAAAGAAAGAAATACTGTATTACATAATCAACATGCCCTGGGTCACAAGGTAAAAGTTGCAGATAAAAGAGAATAGTCACTGTGTGTTGCTATCGTAAAAAATTTTCATAGAAAATATAACTTAAGTATTAATTTGCTAGAACTAGGGATAAAGAAAAAAGACAAAGGTTGTCCAAGGTGCAGGTGGGGATCTGTGTTGTTTGTTATGGAGACAGTGATGAAATTATATTGACTTGAAAAAGAAATTTCATTTTGTGAAACAGAGGAAGAAAAGATTGGGACAGATAGGAAACACTGTCGTAGTAGAAAGTCAACTTGAAAAGTATGGATTTGGTGCTTTAAGCTTCAGATTCTAAATTGGGGGTACACGCAGGAAGTGCAGGGGCCTCCTGAATTGTGTGTATTTGTGATGCGTGTACACCTGTGGTTTACCTGGAAAAGTACCTGCCTCATTCATCATGAAAGGGGCCATCACCTCCTCCTGCCCACAACCAGACATCAGCAGATAATACAAAGGCATTGCTTTATGGCCGCTGATCAACTATAGATTCTCTTGAAGAGATGTCACCAGGCTTTCACTGAAAACTTAGGGGGTGCTAGCATAAAGTTTTATCCACCTCTGATAAATGAATAAGAAAAATATAACTCAGTTATAAAATTACTATAAGAAATTGACTTAGAAATCTTGATTTGATGAGAGGCAAAGACAGCCTACAGGTTTATTCATCTTGTTCATACGATATTTAAAGCAAAAATTCCAAACCCTACCCAACCCTTTTTCCACTGTTCTCTTAACTGATTGATTCAAGACTTTGAAATGTCAGTCCCTGTCGAGAGAGTGTGATCACAATAGAATGTCATCTTTAGGCCTAGGAACATGTAACAGCCAATAATCATCAAGATTTTCCAATCCATTGAGAATGATTTCTATTATGATATTTGTTCACAAAATGAAGGCATTGAGACTTTTGTATTTGAAGACCACCAACACCTTCTACCAAGTAGAATTTATTTCTTCTTGAAGAAAGTTTAATGGCCATAGAGGGGTGATAAGGCAGCTTGAGGAAGTTCATGAAAGAATAAAAAGCAATAAACTCCATGTTAGGCAAACATAAGAAATAAAATGAACTAAAATTGATTTAGAATTCAAAAAGTTAGGCTTCTTTCAAACCAAAATCTCCAGGCATATAAAATCTCATGTAAATCAAAACTAATTTACTCCACCAACTGGATTTGTTTACTTTGGGGTATTTTACAACATTCTTCTCATGTTTCTAATTATACAAAAAAAAGAGCTAATTGCCTATAAATTAAGGCTTATCTGACAGCTGATTTTGCAGTAAACTTAAGACAACAAATTTGTATTTTTCCATTGCAGTATCATAGGATATGCAAAACATCATAATATTGTGTTTAGATATGGCGACATGTTCTTGTGAGATGTAAGATGTAAAATTTTGTCCTTTTTGACTCTACATCACTGTATAAAGTTCGTTATCGTCTAGAAAACCTAGGACAGGGTGAATGCATCATGTGTGCTCATATGGAATTACCTGGGCTGTTTTTGTTTCCATGGAAGCTTGTGGAAACAGGGTAATTGGATATGTTTATCAGCTTCTCAGCCATCTGAGCACTCAGTCGATGAAAGAGCTTCTGGCCAGAGGTCGTGTATGGGACTAAACCAGAGAACTAGATTAGACACTTTGCCAGCACTGTAATACCTCAGCCAGGTGACCCTTAAAGTTGCCTGTATTCTTGCTTACTATTTTACCTTACATAACCCTTTTCTGCTCTGTCTAAATGATACTTTTCTGTCTAAAATCATTGCTGCTCAAGACTCATGATGCCTAATCTCCAGGGGATCTTCCTAATGAAATCTAGTTTGTACTTGATCTATTCATCTATATCCCTCTTGAGCCTCCTCACTTTCTTAGATCTACAGATATACATGTACATACATACATAGGTATGTGTAAATGTGGTCCATTTTACCTGAAATTATACCATTTCTTAAATTCTGTTGATTTCTCACTACCCAGTAGTTCTATTATTACTCACTAATGTGACATATAGGATAGATTTATTTTTTTTCCATGTATATAGCTGTTATCATTTTATTTTATATTCATAAAATACCTGGCAAAGGGGGAATGGAAATCATTGCTTAATGAGTGCAGGGGTTTAGACTTACAAGATGAAAAGATTTATGTGAATGGATAATTGTTATGATAACACAACAGTGTGAAAGTATTCACCACTCCTGAACTGTCAAATAGTTAAAAACTTAAAAGGTAACACTTAAAAATGGTTAAGATGGGGGCAGCACCTGTGGCTTAAAGGAGTAGGGTGCTGGCCCCATATGCCAGAAGTGGTGGGTTCAAATCTAGCCACGACCAAAAACTGCAAAACAAACAAACAAACAACAAAAAAAAAATAGTTAAGATGGGAAATTTTATGTTATGTGTATTTTATCACAATTTTTAAAAAGAGGCCAAGCTACTATGGCCACATATTTTTTCATTGACAGAAAATAATTTTTCAAATTTAAGTATTTTTAAAGACATTTTCAAAACCATTTAATAGTCCCCCCATGAACAAAATAACAACCACATGAATGATTTAGCATTTCTTTCATGGCCAGCTGCAGCACCTTATTTCTCTGAGATCTTACAACTTACTAAACTCACGCTACTTTAACTCTGTTTTCCGAATGTGTCATTTACCTTCACACTACGATCACAGCTATCTCAGGCTCTTCCCTGGTTTGAAAGTCCCTTCTCTTCCTTGTAAAAATCATTCTCATCCTCCAAGATTCAGGTAAACTGTTCCTTTTGCCCTGAATCATTATGGAATTGAGATTTAAATAAATGAGATTTCTTTACAAACCCCAGATGCTTCACACAGACCATCACACCTAATTTGACTAATTTTCTTTTGCTATCAATCATCACACAGTCACAGTACATCTGGTTCCACCCCTGCAAACAGTAAAACAAAGTTATTGGAAAGCACAATTGATGTATTTTTCTCCATCTGTGTCATTCTACCTCCTGGTAGAGTGTTTTACATATAGTAGACACACAAATGTTTGTGAACTTGTATAATGTGTTAACAATAGTAACTTTAGCATCTGTATTATTTTGAGACACTGCCTGGGAAAGTTTAAAGTGACATTCTGACAGTACAGTTAAAGAGGAATAAATTTTCTCCGTGCTACCTAAAAGCATTTTTAAATTGCTAGTTAAATGTTACATTACAATCAGTTTCTTGAAATTAAAACTTTGTCAACTTTAGACAACAGAATGATACATTTACTAAATTCAGCACAATTGTTAACTGAAGGAAAATCTCTGACTCGTGGAAGGTGTTATAAAATGCGATCCTCCAGAAATTGGCCACATTATAAATAAATGCGTTTATGTTGGGTCACAACGTTAGTTCTTTGCTGCTGCTATTCTGTGTTGCTCAATCTTGGGCCCTGTGGGGGTATAATAAGCTGGGGGGGGGGGTTGTTAGCAAGTCAGATTATAAAGCCCGTAACTGTTGGACATTTTGGTTGGTCTCTGTGGAAATCAATGTATGTGACTGGCCTAAGTGCTGTTAATGAGAATGACTGTGAAATTTTGATATTTGGTATGATTTTCTAGCTGATGTTAACTGAATTCTATACCGTTTTACTATTTCATGTTTATCATTTATAATTTGAAAAAATGATAATCACAGTATCCTTTTATTCCCTTTCCTTTGTAAAAAATAGGACTTAGCCATTCTTCATACCTGACCTCTAGGTGAGAAGGCCAAAAGTATTCTCCGTTAGTAGAATATAAGGAAGGTTCTCCGTTTTTCCCACCCATTTAGAAATATCACAGAACCCAGTTCAATCAGAAAATTTTGTTGGAATATTAGAATTTATTTAAAAATTTTAATTATAACTCTTGTAATAATTATATTTGCTTGGTACAAAGGTCTGAAGTTATAGAAAGGCATTCAATGAAAAGTTTTCCTCTGATAAAAGAATCATCCAAACACTCAGTTCTTCTGGATGGTGACCCAGCCATCAGTTTCTTGCATAACTTTCCAAAAATATTCACTACAAGTGAGCAAATTGTGCGTTTATTTTCATTTTACTTTTTATTTACATTAATTGCAGCATCCTGTATCTATTTTCTATTCCTTTCTTTTATTCCACTAATTTATCTTAAAGGTTATTCCATTCCAATATATAAATATCATCTCTATTTCTCTTTCCCATGAACTCTTTTTAAACTAGGGATTGTGTCATACAATGTAAGTCATGCCTGTTTGCAATATAAGTGACATGCATGTGGTATAGCTCATGAATAATTACCTCCAAGAAGAATATTTTATACATTCACATAGCATAATATGGCATATGAAATGTATATAGAGTACTAATAAAATAACCAGCTGTGGAGCTTATAGATTGAGGGAGCATATTACCAATAAATTTGAACTCCATTGTGTCACTTATTCATTGTGTGAATAAGTACTTTTATTCATCACCCAGAGCTTGAAAAACATTTGTTTTATATCTAACACTTTTTTGCTGTTATTTAATCTTTTATCACATACCAGTGTATTTATGATTACATATTTTCATAGTACGTGTGTTTCAGCTATAATAAAAATGAAATATATTGCATTTTTTTTTGTGACATACTTTTCACGTCTTGTATGTGATTCATGTTAATGCACATAATGTCAGTTCATTAATTGTCGTTTTTGCTGAAGAGTCCAGGTAGGAATATTCATGCTCCATTTGAAGGACACTGTTTCCAATTTCCTGCTGTTGTAAATAACAGGGTTATTCAATTTTTTGTATATGCCTCCTGCATGCATGCTGGAATGTCTCTGCTACGTGTATCTAACAGCGTAATTACTGCATCATAGGTTCACCACCATTAACTTTACTGGATGATAGCAAGGTGTTTTCCAAAGTGTTTATGTGGGCTTACAACATCACTACCACTTCTCTACAATCTTACTTTCTAGTTTTTGCTAATCTATTAGATGTAAAATGTCATCTCATTTAATTTTCTTTTCCATTATTACATACTGAGTCAGGAATCCTTTTGTAGGTTGGTTGACTATTGTTTTTTTTTTTTTTTTCCTCTTATTGGAAGTAATTATTCATGAGATATATTCACAGAACAGAGCCTAAAACATATGTGTATGATTTAAAGAATAATTGTAAATCAGATTCTTGTGAAACTATATTTCACATAAAACTGAAAACATTTCAGCATTCTAAAAGCCCTATGCTTACTACCAGCCTCTCCTCATACATCCTCCCAGAGATAACTGTCATCCCAGCTCTTACATTATTAGTTTTCATTTTATCATTCACAAATGAATAAAGCTTAGTTGTGTGCATATATATATATGATATAATAACTGATTCGTACCCCATGAATCCTTTGTATCTTGTTTGTAATTTCACATATTTGTAAGACATCTACTCATCCTTACATGTAGCTCCAATTCATTCCTATTCAATGCTATCTAACATTCCACAGTAGAAACAGCACATTTAATTTTTCCATTCCAATTTTAAGATATTTTAGTTACTTCTAGCCTTAGTTATTTCAATCTTATATGGAAATTCTTGTATGTACTTTTTGGAGCACAGACAAAAGAGATTAGGCATTTATTAGAAGTAAAATTGCTGAATTATTGGGTATGATTGAGTTTAGCTCATTTAGCTAATGACACGTTGAAGGCCAGGGATGGTGGCTCCTGCTTGTAATCCCAGCACTCTGGAAGGCTGAAACAGGAGAATCCTTTGAATTCAGGAGTTGGAGACCAGCCTGAGCAAGAATGAGACCCCATTTCTACTAAAAACAGAAAAATTAGTTGGGCATTGTGATGGACACCTATAGTCCTAGCTAATCTGGAAGGCTGAGACGGGGAGATCAGGTTGAGCCCAGGAGTTTGAGGTTGCTGTGAGCTAGGCTGACAGCACAGGGCTCTAGCTTGGAGCAATAGAGTGAGACTCTGTCTCAAAAAAAGAAAAATAGATAATGACAAATTGTTTCCTGAATCGCTTGTATCAAAATTACATGTCCACCAATAGTCTGTGACAGTCCCTTTTTCTCCAAATCTTTACCATTTCTTGGTCAATCTGATTTTCTTTTTTTCACTAATCTAGTATGCATCTAATGATATATCACTATAGTTTCTATTTTCATGTTTCTTACAATCACTATTTCACGTTTTTATTTGCCACTTGCATTTTCTCTTTGCAAAGGGCCTTTTCAGAGTTACAGTTTTCTTAAGGAATTTAGAAATTTCTATAGTCCAGCTATGAGTACTTTGCCAGTTTAGGTTTATAAATATATTCTCCCACTTTTACTTTCATTATAATCTCCTTTGATAAATAGGAGTTTTTTTTTATTTTAATGTAGTAGAATTTGTCATTCTCTTTATATTTAGTTTGTGTTTCATTTCTAAAAATTCCTCCTCATCTTGTTATTTTAAAGGAATTTTCCTATACTACCATATTATTCACCTTCTATCTAAAACTGATATTTTAAAGTTTAAGGTAGATATTACATTTCATTCTTTTCCATTTAGATATTAATTATATTTTTAATAAATAGTTCATATTATTCCCAAGAGATGTCATATAATTTGCCAGGTACTTCTGTCAGAAGCCCCTGTTCATAATTGTGTAGGTCTATTCTGAAGCTTTATTTTTCTATTCCAGTGGTTTCTATTCACCTGTCTTTGTTTTTATTGTTCAATATAAATCACCCTGTCACCCATTGATGTAAATTCTTCCACTTTACTCTTCTTACACTGCGTTGTAGGTACTCTTGGTCTTTTTCACTTCCATGAATGAACTAATATTTTTACAACATTAAGCCATTCATGTACAAACATAATATATTTACTATTCATTTAGGTGTACTTTGCTTGGACAATTAAAAAATTTTTTGTTTGGCTCAGTGCCTGTAGCTCAGCGGCGAGGGTGCCAGCAACATACATGGGAGCTGGCAGGTTCGAACCAAGCTGGGCCTGCCAAACAACAATGACAACCAGCTGTGATGTCAGAGCACTGTACCGAGTGCAACATAGTGAGACTCTATCTCAAAAAAAAAAAAAAAAAAAATTGAGTCTCACTTTCTCACCCTCAGTAGAGTTCTGTGGCATCATAGTTCACAGCAACCTCCAACTCTTAGGCTCAAGCAATCCTTTTGCCTCAGCCTACCAATAAGCTGGGACAATAGGCACTTGCCACAACACCTGGCTATTTTTTTAGAGACAAGGTCTTCCTCTTACTCAGTCTGGTCTCTAACTGTTGAGCTCAAGTGATCTACCAGCCCCAGCCACACAGAGTGCTAGGATTACAGGCGTGAGCCACGGCACCTGCTGATATTAAAAATCTTTGATAAATTTTTATTCTTTTTTTTTTTACATTTTTGTTATATTTATTCCAGGGTTCTCTGGGAGCTTATTTAAGTTCTTTTCTTTTAAAAATGGGCTTTTGCTAATGTTCAGAAAGGCAATTGACTTTTTTGCCTATTGATACTTTCTAAACTAAAATCTTACTCTTAGTTTATCTTTCTAAACTAATAACCTTACTATTCCAATTAAAGAACCTGAACCATTACACCAACTTCTATAAACAGTCTATTGCCAAAGGTCAACTAAAGACAAGAAAATATTTTAGAAAAACTCATCCTAAATCAAATAGTGCCAATTTCATAAAGAGAAAGTATTTTTGTCATTTTTCCATAATTTTTTTGGCCTGTGTTCTTTTAAATTCACTCTCCAGACTATGATTTTGTCCATAACTCAACATTATTACAATATATCTTTTTTAAAAGAGCTAAAAATCAAGAGACCAAAAGATTTGAAAATATGTCCATCACTCTTCGGAAAGATAAAGATGGCAAGTGCAATTTATACCGTGTTCGGTTAACGCAACCTAATCGACTCAATGCATTAACCATTCTTCTCTATGGCAGATGCAATTAAACTGTATTCAACTTAATTCCATTTAACCCAAGTTGCTGAATTAACCATCATTCTTCATCCTACTATATCACAAGTTTGTAGACGCCCACATAATGCTTAGCACTCGAAGTACTGGATTACTTTCTAATATATGCAAAAAAAATAATGCTTTTGGATAGGGAGCAATAAATGATTGTAAGGACATTGAAAATCCTGGAAGAATTTGGCACTCAGAGTGCTTAACACACAAACATTCACATATACACATAGACTAATACTTAATTTAAAATAGACTAAATGGACAGGTGCCTGTGGCTCAAAGGAGTAGGGTGCCGGCCCCATATGCCAGAGGTGGTGGGTTCAAACCCAGCCCCGCCCAAAAACTGCAAAAAAAAAAAAAAGACTAAACAGGGAAATATCAATAGTGCCTTGGGTATGTGGTATCTGCAATAAGATGACTGAATTCTAATACACCAAACTATAATCAAATGAAAGGCCTTGGAACCAGTCAAAGCGTTATTCACATATGTACATTCATACATAATTTAAATTTACAAGTATAAATGATGCGACTTTTTAAATAATGTTTCTCTTTAACTTTTTAATTAACTGTCTAGTTGCCTATAGCAATCATGTTGAATAAGGGGCAACTATTGCTCATTGCTTAATGCTTTTTGAACCAGATTTTTTTTTTTTTAGTGTATAGCATATTTATTGACAATACTTAGACGCTTGAGGAAATTGTGGTCATTCTTTCCTCCTGTCTTATTTGAATCATGCCATTGAAAGAACTATCAATTTCTTCAAGACTACTGTAATATGTATAAATATGAGAAATGGAGGAGTTGCATAAGGGTGTTTCTTTTGGGGGACTCTAAAATCACACGTAATCGTCAGTGACAGCAGATACATAGGAAATGGCAGAAATAGCCAGAGAAAGTCTGAGTCTGTGCATTTATACATTTTAAGTAGAGAACAAAAGTAATAGTGAATTTGATTAAAAGTGGAAGTAATGATAATTTTACATTAATGTCAATTTCATAGTACCCAAAAGAGGCTGTTCCAATACTGCTATATAGGCCAGAAGCAAAATTTTTATTTAATTAAAATCATTCTCCATGTCAAAAAATTTAAGCAAAGTCAAAATACCCAAAACAGAAGAAAAGTGTTGGCAACTCATTTCACATGCAATAAGCTAAAATACAGCTCAATGTGAAAATGACCAGCAATCCAACAGAAAATGAGCAAGAGACTCCAGACACAAACATGACCTATCGTGTTTTTTTTTCGGGATTGCCTTTGAGGAAGGGCTTTGACTGGCGATGGAACAGAGGTGGAAGACAGAGGTTTTGTTTAACTTTTTAAAATCTGTATTTCCAACATCTTTGTTTTAAACTTTATATTAATACGAGGGTACAAATGATTATATTACATTGTTCGCATTTGTTTGGTAAAGTTCAAGTTGTAGTTGGGCTCTTCACCAAGGGGGAGGGCTGTATGCCATGTGACATAATTTTTTTTTTTTTTTTTTGAACAAACTCTCAATGGTCTTTAAATATATTTTAAGATCTTACTTTCACTTAGAGTATAAGACTTACAGATAAATCAAATTTGATATGTCATTTTTTTTAATCCCTGTAAGATTGACAAATATCAAAAGTTGACAACAACTTTGATATTAGAGTGAAAAGCAATGTAATTTCATATATTGGTAGTAGGAACACAATGTCATACTACAATGTAGTAGTATTAACTACAATGTAGCACAATGTAGTATGACATTGTGTAGCAGTACTAACTACAATGCAGCACAATGTAGTATGACATTGTGTAGTAGTATTAACTGCAATGCAGCACAATGTAGCATGACATTGTGTAGCAGTATTAACTACAATGCAGCACAATGTAGCATGACATTGTGTTCCTACTACCAATGTATGAAATTAGAGAGTAATTTTCCAATATCTATCATAGTGACAAATATATACAACCCTCTGTCCCTGTAGTTCCACTACTTTTTAAAGTAGGTACTCTTTTTAAAGTAGGTACTCTTGTAAGACAAATCGTATGCTTACGTCTATGGTTATATAGATACATATGCATAAAAGTGAATACCAAATGTCCACATGAAAAGTGATATTCATTTCTCTCTAAGTAGTACACCAGATACCCAGGAAAATCTTTCTACTATAATGGAACTAAACATTATGAATTAATATTTAAAATTTTCTGGTCCAGAATTAAGTTATCAATAACGTCAAGGAACTCCTTACAGGCCAAAAATACAGCTAAAGCACAAATTCAGAGGTCAGCAAGTGCTAAAACCAGTGGTTGCCTAAACAACTTGCTATTCTTCATGAGGAGAGCATCAGTGTTAAGAGCCACCTGAGACAGGAGAGAAAGCCAGACTCAGGCACTGTGGGGAGTTAAGTTAGAGACTCTCTCATAAAAAAAGGGCCACAACCTTAATAGAACTGTTATTAGATTGGGGGGGGGGGGAGTTGGAGAACTGCAAAAAAGGCAACATTTCTGCATTGACATTACTACGGATAAAGTCTCTCCTCTTAGAAAACGGAATCATAAGTTAGTTCTCACTCAGATGTGTAACCCTATTTAAACTACCGCATTAAGATACAAAATATTTCAAGCAAAGAATTTGTTTTGAAGTGGTACTGGGGACTGGCCAGAGGCCAAATGGTTGACTAGAGATACTGGTCACCAGGTTATCTCAGAAAGAAGAAAAAGTGTTAGATAAAAACAAAACAAAACAAAACATAGTTGAGTGTAATTCTGTGGGTGCCAGAATCTACTGGATAGTCGGTGGGAAGAATTTGTGAGGCAAAGCAAGGAATTTGTCAGAGATCAACCTTTGAGGAAATTGCAGCCCCAAGGAATGGACAGATGGGCGTGCTTGTGTCTCCTCCCACCCCGGCAGCCTGCAGACTCCTGAGTTGTTGGAGAGCTTTTCTATCCTCAGGAGCCCCAAAGCTGCGGCTGCCAGTGAGTGCGGAGCTTGACGAGGAGAGGCCTGGGACTCCAGCCCACAGGGTCGTTGGTCCACAGAGACCCCACCAGCAGCAGCACCGGACTGTTGTCCACCCCTTATGCGCATTGGTCTTCCCCAGGGAGCTTCAGCCCTCCTGTTTTCTGCCTGTCCCCCCACAAGTATTTTCCAGCACCTCCTGATTGCAGTAACCACAGGGAGCCATAGGCCCCAGGCTGGTCATTCAGGGCAGGCTGCCTTCACAGCAAAGGGGAGAGGAGCAAGTCAGGGAGCCTGTGGGACAGGCGCTCTGCTCCATTCAGACTCTTGCCCTCTTCCTTCCTTTTCCTGCCTATAGCTACCGGAGGCAGCTGTGGCAGTTGCCACATGAGTCGGTGTGGGTGCCCCAAGGGAGGATTGAACAGAGCTCTAAGGAGGGGCCGCTGCCCTCTGGAGCTGTACCGGCAACACCCAGGCTTCCACAGAGAGCGGGGCTCATGCCTTTCCTCCTAAAGATCTGCAGTGAACCCAGGGGCGCTTAGACTATGAACCCCTGCCCACTGGCCCTCCGTGGCTCTACCCACCTGGCTTCAGAGCAGGGCGCACCCCAAAGCTGAGGGCCATCAAACCTTCTTGAGCACTCAATGGGCAACTTGGGACCAGCACACTTCTTCCTGGTGTGGTCTGGGATTGAACTTGGGGATCATAGGATGGGCCCACAGGCCATACCCCGTACCCCACCTGTACCCCATACCCCGAAGACTCCAGCCTGTTTGCTCTGGGGCAGGAAGGGGAGATTTGTGAACTAACCTCATTTCAGGAGGCAAGGGAACTGGTGTGGACAAAGCTTGAGGGGGGAAGGGGGTGGGTTGGAGCCTCATTGCCTCTGTGCAGACTCCTCCCCCAGAAAACTTGTGCCTTGGTTAAAGGCAGGATCTTGGTTAGGGAAGCTCCAGCCCACAGAGCCATTGCCGGTGAGCTCAGCTAGATTGGGCTGCTGCCTGCGGCCAGACGCTGAAGGGAGATGTGCAGGGTTAGGGAAGAACAAGAAGAGTGAAACCCACAGGCATCTGCCAGATTGGAAGTCCCCGACTGCCTCTCCACAACAAGCAGACTTTTGAACGTGGTAGGTCTGTTGCAGCCCATGGCCGATGGTATTCACCAGTGGCCTGGGAGCTGACCCGTGACCCTGCTGAGACAGCTCTGCATCCCCATGTGGACCCAGCCCCATCCAGCCTTGCTCTTTCACCAGCCTGGGCTATGGTGGAACACCGAGGAGTGACCTGGGAGCTCCAGGGCCCTGCCTACCACGTGGGACATCTGAGTGCTTCTCCTGCTTGCCAGGGCTGGACATTGCATGGACAATGAGGGCAAGTGGCCATTAACCTTCAATGAGTTGATGAGGTTGAGTTATAGGTTAAGCCAGTTTACATTGTACTCACTGCGTTTATCTTTCCTAAAAGTGACAAACATATCTTCAAATTCTTTTGATTTTTAGCTTTAAAAAAAAACAACAAATTATGATCATGTTGAGTTATGGACATAATCATATTCTGGATGGTGAATTTAAATGACATTGGCCAAAAAAAGAAAAAATGACAAAAATACTTTCTCCTTATGGAATTGGTGCTATTTGATTTGGGATGAATTTTTCTAAAACCTTTTCTTGTCCTTAGCTGACCTTTAGCTATAGACTGTTTTTAGAAGTTGGCATAATTGTTCAGATAGCTTAATTGGAAGCTTCAACTTCACTTGGATTTGGTCCCATCTGAAAATCGGAGAAAACACAGTCTTACGGACAACAGTAAACCATTGGTTCAATTGAAAAAAATATCCATGAGGATCATTTAAGATCTGTAAACCTAACCCTAACGTCATCCTTGTTATCACCATCAGAAATATCATTTACTGAGTAAATACCATATGTCTGGCACTATACTTTGTGATTTATTTGTTTTAGTGTTTAAAAAAATTGCCATGACAAAGAAAGCACAATTTTCTGTTCACCTTTGGGAAAAACTCAGTAAGGTATAATTTTTGGAAGAGCAGACACTTAGCACATGGGAGAAGAGGATTAATAATGTTTAACTAGTAGAAACTTTTCACAGATATACCATGTGTTAGTTAAAAAATATGCTTTAAAGCAACAAAAATCGACTTGAGTCAGCTTAATTAAAAATGAATCTTGAGTCAACTTAATTAAAAATGAGTCTTCCTTACAAGGATACACATCCATCTTATGAATCAGTTAGACTAACCAATGAGACTTTTGAAAGGGATTAGAATCAGCAACTGGAAAGTAGGCAGAAGTCCAGTTTCTGCCTCATGTGCTTTTTTGCGTTCTTTTGCTCCATTCCCATCTCACCCCAGCTTGTTCTCCTGGAACTTCATGGTTTCAGCCACACACAAAAATTATCTCTGAGCCCTACTCCCTAATTCTGTGAAGGGAGAACGTGAATCTGATTGGCCCAGCATGTTACATTCAGATATTCACTACTGGTAAATCAAGGTGGGAAAGAGGGCTGTCTCTCACTATTATAATCTAATAAAAAGGGGTATCTCATCCTTTGAAAGGCAAAGTAAATTCTCTTAGAAGAGGTTGAGCAAAGGCTGTAAGCATCTCACCAAAAATGCACATTTTCTCCTGGGAATAAATTTGGGCTACATGTCCCAGCTATTTTATAGTTATAGGAAAATGATTACATTTCCAGAATAGAATATAAATTAAAATGATGTGTCCTAATTCCAGACCCAGACTCCATAAAACTTATCTATGTTCTTTTCCATCTAAGCAGAGTGGAGAAAACCCACAGGGTGACCCGGGAAGGCGTGTGTTAAAGTTGGCAGAGTCTGTGCAGCCTGGATCTCTAAGCAGCTACATGGAGTAGAGCTGCTTTGCCAAGCTTTCAACCTGCTCATCACTGTTACTCAGAAGAAACAGAGTTTCAGTGTATTTGAATAATACATTTGGGGGCCTAACTATTTCAACTGAAAGCAGGTCTCTCATAGCTCATATGGAAGAGAAGGCTAGGGGGCTGAGAGACAGCCTGGGAAGATGTTTTCTATTAATACAGATCTCAAAATTGTAAAAAGTAAAGTAGAAATCACCAGAAAACACGAAGAAGTCACAAGTCACTTATTTAATCTCAAAAACTTATTTTATCATGTCTGTGTGATTTTCTGTGTACATCACTTTCTCTGATTGTGGTTACAGCTGGAATTCTTACATCCTCTTCTGAGACCTATTTTCCTTGATTTTCCTATTTTCCTCACTAACATTGACAGAGAAATTCCAACTGTTTTCTTTTTCTCCTTTGGGGAACACTTTCCAAAGACAGTTTATTATTAATATGTATATATGTGTGTGTATATATTACAAATATATTAATACAGATATATATATCTATAATTATTCCAAAATATTGAGAAAATTTTTGTGCATAATTCTGTGCTTAAAAATGAAAATTCAAAATTAATTTAGCTTGACCACTATTGTATTAAATAGCAATATAAAATTTTTGAAATACCAAACACAAAATATTATCTTATTTGTTCAGTTTTTAATTTTTAATTTTTTTATTAAATCATAACTGTATACTTTAATGCAATCATGGGGTACAATGGGAATATTATGCAGCCTTAAAGAAAGATGGAGACTTTACCTCTTTCATGTTTACATGGATGGAGCTGGAACATATTCTTCTTAGTAAAGTATCTCAAGAATGGAAGAAAAAGTATCCAGGGTACTCAGCCCTACTATGAAACTAATTTAGGGCTTTCACATGAAAGCTATAACCCAGTTACAACCTAAGAATAGGGGAAAGGGGGAAAGAGAAAGAAGGGAGGGGGGAGGGGGGTGGAGGGAGGGGTACTGGTGGAATTACACCTGCGGGGCATCTAACAAGAGTATATGTGAAACTTAGTAAATGTGGAATGTAAATGTCTTGGCACGGTAACTGGGAAAATCCCAGGAAGGCTATGTTAACTATTGGATGAAAATGTGTCAAATGGTCTGTGAAGCTAGTGTATGATGCCCCATGATCATATCAATGTATGTAGCTATGATTTAATAAAAAATAAAAATAAAAGGATATTCTGCTCTTAGAGAGGTGGCCCTTAACTCTCCAAGCCTAGCCTATGGACTTTGCATATTGATTTCCTTTAAAAGAGAAGTGACTATGAGAAAAAGAAATGTAAAAGGGGGGGGGGGGGGAGAATAACTTTACAATGGAGAAAGCTGATGAACACTATGTAGGCCAGGTAATGTAGGTTCACATCAACAATAAGTTCCCAAATGGTGGGACAGGCATAGGATGCTGCTATGATTTATATGTTTTTCCTCTCCAAATCTCACGTTGAAATTTGATCCCCAATATTGGCGATAGGGCCTACAGGGAGACATTTGAGTCATAGGTGTATGTGCCTCATGAACAGTTTAATGCCCTCCCAGGAGGTGAATGAGTTCTCACTCTAGTAGTTCCCAAGACAGCTCTTTGTTAAAAACAGCCTCACCTCCCCCATATCCCTCACTTCCTCTCTCACCGTGTGATCTTTGCAATGCTCTCCTTGCCTTCTCTCATGAGTGGAAGCAGCCTGTGACTCTCACCAAATGCAGATGTTCAATCTAGAGCTTTCCAGCCATCAGAATTTTCAGCCAAATAAACCTTTTTTCTTTATGAATTACCCCTTTTCAGGTATTCCTTTATAGCAGGGGTGGCGAACAAGTTCGACACAAAGAGCCAAAATTTTAAACTGTGAGAGTCAGAGAGCCACACCACGCAGTGACCTGCCAAAACAGACAAACACTCACACAAAAGCATATAATTTTAACAATAATATA
>CAUYPK010045182.1:0-13532 GCA_963574355.1 Loris lydekkerianus
TAGTTAGGGAGTTCTGGTTGTGGAAGCAGCTCCGGTATGTGACGCACCCAGATTCAGCAACAGGGCTGGGGGTGGTGCACATGGTTCTCTGTGCCTGGCACCCAGTGACTTTGGCACAGAGAACCCAAGGCCCTAGCAGTCTCTGGCCAGGAGAAGGGCTCTGTGCAGAGGCAGGGAGGGCTCCAGAGGGCACACAGATACCAGAGTCCCTGGTCAGATGGATGAGCTAGTGTGGAGGCTGAGAGGACACAGGAGGGGGGATGCAGGGTTGCGTGGCTCCAGCAGTTCCTGGTCAGGGAATGTGGAGCCCCAGTGGGTGCCGGTCACTGGTTGAGGGTTGCTGCACAGCTCTTATGAAGGTCTGGGTGGCACTAAGCCCAGGAGTTTGAGGTTGCTCTGAGCTGTGACGTCAGGGCACTCTACCCAAGGCAACAGCCCAAGGCTCCAGTGTGCCAAAACCGTCTCACTCTGCCCCTAAGGATTAGGGCTGTGAGACAGTTCAGTCCCCACCTTTAAGCTGCTCAGTCACTAGGTTACTTTGTCCTGCCCATTCCTAGCTCTGCGACCCTGAGGGTGGAGCTTGCCAGGGCACTTCTCCCGCAATGGCTCTGCGCAGCCCACTATTAGCTCTGTCTGGCTCAGGGGCTCAGTCTTGGGCCCTAGACAACATGTAAAGTCCTTCACACTCTTGCCCAGGTTCTTCCAAGGTAGTTGAACTGAGTGCCAACTCCCCAAAAAACAAAACAGCTCACAGGTAAGACCTTTCTAGTTTGTATTCTCACTGCTGCTGTACTTATAGCTGCTGGTGGAATTAGGCTGAGTGAACACACACAGTCACTTGCCAGTTTTTCACTATTTTTGTCCTCATGGGGTCCAGAAGTCTCTCGCTGACTCCCTGTGTCCTCAAAGGGATGTTGATGGGCAGATCCTACCAGCCAGAGATGCCTGGAGTCTTGTCTCCCCAGACTCACCGTGCCCAGTTGCAAGGAAGCTGTTACTTGGCCACCATCTTGCTTCCCTCCTCCTATATTGAGTTTTCTGAACACTTTCTAATTAGAGACTGTTCAGATTATTTTAGCTATTCTTGTTTCTTTTGCTTTTTTAAGTAAAATTTTAAATGATCTTGTCAATTTCCAGAAAAAAAACCTGCTATGATTTTGTGATTGTTTTGATTCTGTGTATCAATCAAAGGGATAGAGAATAATAATCTTAAAATTAAGTCTTCAATCCATAAACATAGTATATCTTTTAATTTAAATTGATCTTCTTTAATCCCTCAGAAATGTTTTATATTTTGAGGCTATTTAATAAATTTGTGCCTCAAAATTTAAATTTAAATTTAAATAATAATTTTAATAATTTAAATTTAATTTTAAATTTATTTAAATTTTTTATTTAATAAATTTGTATTTCAAAATTTTTAAAATTTTGCAAATGATATTTTTAATTTTTTTCTAACTGTTCATATTTCTATATAAAGTGCAGTTATTTTTAATTGGCTTTGTACACTATAGCATTGCTAAATTCACTTACTAGTTGTGATATTTTTCTTATGGATTTATTAGGATTTTCTATATACATAGTCATGTCATCTGTGAGTAAAGGGAGCTTTACTTTTTTCTTTCCTAATTTAATGTCTTTTAATCTCTTTCTTGTTTTGTGAGCTTGTTAGAAGTTCCAACACAATGCTGAAAGATGTAGTGATTACAGATACCTATCTTATTTTAAATCTTAGGAAAGACATGCAATATTTCACTAATAAGTATGTATGAGCTATAGGTTTTTCGTAGTTTCCCTTTGTCAGAGTTAGAAAGTTTCCTTTTATTCCTGTTTACTGTAAAAATCTTTTTTAAAAAAAAATCATAAATGGGCATTGAATGTTGAAAAATTATTTTTATGCATCTATTTAGATAATTTGATTTTTCTCTTTTAGACTATTACTGTGGTGAATTACACTGATTAATTTCCACATATAGAATCACCTCTGAATTCTTGGCTTACATTCCACCTATTATATTATTTTATGCTTTTCATATATTAATAGATTTAATTTCCTAGAATTTTGTTAAGGATCTTGTTTCTATGTTCATTAAGGATGTTGATCTATAATTTTTCTTTCTCATAATACCCTTGTCTGGCTTTGCCATCAGAGTTGTAATGGCTTTATAATTAAGTTGGGTTTCCTGTCCTTCCCCAGCATCAGACATTTTTTGCTTGGCATTGATATAGAGGTGGGGCCATGGGTACCTTTTCTGATTCTTCTCAGCAGCACTTATTCAGTGTTTGAATTCAAGATGGACTTCTCTTTCTTGATAAGAAGTTTGCTCCACCCCAAACTGAGGCAGGTCCTACACACCAGCATCACAGAGGAGGTCTTTCTCAGGTCTAATGTTCTGCTGCAAATCTTTTTCATCAGTACCCAGTGAAAGTTCTTATGTAATAGCAGGAGAGTACAGATGCCCCTTGTGTCTGAGGCTTCTGAGGCTTCTGTAGTATCAAATTAGGTCACAATTGGCTTTTAAGAATTCATTAAAATTTCAGCTGTTTTTTTTTTTTTTTTTTCTTGCCTGCTTCTATGGTAGCCATCTCTTCCTCATTGGTTCACGGAAAGTGAGATAGTTTTATATTCTGTTTCTCCTTAAAGGAGCTTTTCAAGCTTATATTGTAGTTCATCAGATTGCCTTGTGATCACAAGTCTCTGATTGGCTAAACCAGAAATCATTGTTTTATAGACTATTTAGATTGTTCTCACTGTTATGGTGGGAAAGATATTCTTTTGTGACTTTTTATATCTAAAGTAAAAGTAGGATTCTGCATATCTTTTATGATATTGAAATTATATTCCTTAATATTGTACCTAAAAGCCAATATAATGTGTTTGATTTTCTATCTTTCATCCTTTGTCTCTGGGTTCAGCTTCTCAGGATCTGTTTTTCAATTATTAGAATTAATATTACTAGAAAGACTTGTTATGCCCTAATTTTGAAAAAATACATAGATAGTTCTATAATTTATAAATATAAATATACAGATATTTCTACAGTTCTAAATACAGAACTGTGAATCAGAAAACAGAGTTAGAATCTAAGCAGATTGTCAATATAATCTGAGTCTTAGCTTCTTCTTTTTAAGGATTAATTCTTATTTTTGTCTACCTCTCAGTAGGTATAAAGCTAAAAGGAAAAGGTATATATAGAAGTTATTTGTATTTTTAATATGCAAAATAGGTACACATTTCTGATAAGCTGTTTTTAGAAAGGAGCATACATAATTAATATTTGAAACTTTGAAATAAAAGTTTATTTTAACAGCTTGATATTTACAGTACATTATGACTTCTGGGCAATAGGCAGGAGGTGATATATTTTATATACAAGGGTAATTAAACAATATTTAGCACCTCTGTGTGGACTAGATACACTGCTCAATATTGTAGCAGCATTGGTGAACAAGATGAAGTCATTAACCCTGTGGCACTTACAATCTAGTTGAGAAGATAGATAATAAACAAATACGTAAATAAATTTCTGATGTTCTGCTCTACTTGAGGATAGGCAGACCTAGGTAGAGGTAACCTAGGATTTTACAGTAGATTCAACAGTGTTATCCTATGAGTGGTTGGAGTTGCCTGGGGAAGGGCTGCGATGTACCTCCTTGTGCCTTATTGTTCAGGTACATTCTTTCTTATTACAAATAACACTTTTTGGATAGAAAAATATGATTCTTGTTTTCCTCTGGGCCTGATATCTTTTCATCATGATTATATATTTACTTCAAACTTTTCTTGGCATTAGAAAAGTTGATGCATTTTTGAATAAACTAAAAAACTATATTATTATGAAAAATCTAAATATGTATAGAAGTAAAGAGACAAGGATAATTCACCATATCCATCACCCAGCTTCAAAAATTGTGGACTCGTGGCCAGTACCTTGCACCCACCCAATTTGCTTTTTAGCTTAGGTTATTAGGAGTAAATTCTTTGATATCCATTCATAAATATTCTTCAACTTGTATTTTAAAAGATAAATTTTTTTTTCTTAAAGCACAACCAAAATATCTGATCTTAAGTGATTAACTAATGTGTACTGTAATTTTTCAAATGTCATATTCCATTATATTTTGATACATGCTTCATTCAGGTACAAAGTTGTTACATAATTTTTCCTTCCATCTTTTAAAAGGATAAAAGCATTTGATGTAAGTATAATGGAAGTGATGAAATAGCAAGTGAGGGGTTTTTATTAATTTTGTGAAAACTGATGGTAGAAATTGCTGTGCTACAAATAAATTTTAGACATCAGCCTTGCCTTGTAAAGAATTTACAGTCTTGTAGCCAAGGTAGAATACAATAAAAGATAAGCCACAACACAAGGCAATGAGTTGCGTTCTGCCCAGTGGTAGAAGCTAGTAGTTTTCAGCCTCTCTGACCATTCACGTTGGTGTATCATGATCACCATGAGGTATTGCAAGGCATGGTGGAGGGAGGGTAATGGGTGGAGCCACATCTATGGTGCATCTTAGAATGGGTACAGGCGATTGCACTAATGTACACAGGTATGATTTAACAATTAAAAAAAAAAAACTTTTTAAATTATTCAGTGTTTTGATAATTAGAGTAGATTCAATCTAATCAATGTAATCATGCGGTCACCTTCTTTTGAATATGCTTTTATGAGTGGAAAGAAAAAGATGATTTACAGCTTACCTTTAAAGTTGGCTGCACTTTGGGAAGTTGGAGATGGGTTAGGATTTGTTATGGATGGGGGCATTATGGCATAGGAAAATGTGTATAGATGGTTCTCAATGTTCTTTTAGGTTATAATAAACATAGCAGTTTAACTGGAGAAAAAGTTCACATGTGGTCATAGTAACTAGTTAGTAAAATTTGTTAGGTAAATTGAGAAATAAACTTAATTTTGTCCCCAGTTATTCTTAAATAATACATATTATTAAAATACTACATATTATGTTTCTCAGAAGGACCAAATTTGGTTGAATTTGATCTGTTGGTGTGTAGGAGGGATAAGACAGAGCATCTGTGAGATATTTTATTAGTGCAGTCAATTTTCAATTATTACTAATAATGAAAACAGAATCCACATGGTTATCTGAGCTTCATAGATAACATCTATTATGTCCAGAATTTTCATCATCCTCCTAGGACTTAGATTTTTATTTGTATTTATAAAAATTAGAAACAGTAATTTATGTTTAATCTTTGCTCTCTTTCAGATGAAAGAACTGAAAAGAACAGGTAGAAACTGGCTCATATTTAAACCAAATGATTGTAAATGTTGATCATAATAATGAAAATGAAAATATTTTACTGATCTTGTTTGTCATATTTACACATGATGTTTGCCATAGCTTTCTACTTGAACTTTGTGAGCCTGCCAGTATTAACAAAAATTGTAATGTAATTATCTACAACATTAATGTAATTAGGTTCCTACCAATCATATAAGGTCCATACCCTACAAAATGACAAGCTAGTTTTTTCTAGCTGTGACTAGGAGTGTTGAAAATAAAGAATGAAACATTTGGAAAGAACATACAGACATAAGCAGGGTAAAATTCTGCTTGTAACTCCTTTTGATTTTTGTTACTATAATCTTTTCCTCTCTTGAATGTATTGCTTTAATGAGCTTTTAGTAAAGATAATGTTACATTAATGAACTTCAATCTTCTGACAAGCTAGTCATTAAAGACAGATGGAAATAACAAAATTAATCATCTTTCTCAGGGAATTAGATTCTTATTTTTGTTTTCTAAACAAGCTAGCTTATTTCAGAATTTGCACAATAATTCTAGCTCATGGATAACCTGTGAATAAAATAACAAAGATTTGTGACTAAACACTTTGTAGATTTTGTTTTCTAATAGATTTGTTTTCTAAAGTTAAATCATGCTTTCACATTGCAAAATGAATTCATTTTCATTACAAAAATTCTAGAAAGCCAAATATTCAGATCAGGATTTTTATAAAGCCTTTAATGGTGGAGCATATATGTGAAGGGATTGAGGAAAGTTATCCACTCACCCCAGAGTCATTCTAGGTTCTGGATTTCCCAACACTGGGATTATCAACTAGCTTCATAGAGAACTGAAGAATTTGCTTCACCTCTTAGTGAACAAAGCATGCTTCTATTGGTTCATGTAGCTTTTAAACTCTTAAAATATAAGATTGTATTGTGTTAGGTTATTTCTATGTGATGTAGAAACCAAACTGGGTAGAGTTTGAGCCAAACTTATCCAATGTACTTATACCCTCCTTTCTATCTCCTGTGCATTTGTCTCAGGCCAGTGGGCTGATTCCTAATCTAGTCCTCTAAAGCGCAGGCAGCAATTCTGGTTTCAGAAATAAACCATGGTGTAGTTCCCACAGCAACTGGAAGGGCAGTGGTTCTCAACCTTCCTAATGCTACACCCCTTTGATACAGTTCCTGTGAGTCGTGACCCACAGGTTGAGAAACACTGTGGTAGGGGGAAAAACAGGATAACTTTCCTTAGCAGGTAGCTGTATATGAATTAGGTATTTAAGGCTTCATGAACTTTGCAAATCAGCCTAATCCAAACAAAAGAAGAGAGTAGATTATAGGGAAAAAAAATTGATCAAACTAGAAACTATCACTTTTATCATTTTGGTGCTTTTTTTTGTTTAGTCCTCTTGTTTATGGATTTTTTTTATCCATAATTAAAAGCATAAGATATGTAAGCTTTTAAAATAGTATGTATAGTTATAATATAAAATACTTCATAAGCATAACTTTTGTTGTTTCAACACGATCCAGTACTAGGCCGGGCGTATGGCTCATGTCTATAATCCTAGCACTTGGGAGACTGAGGCGGGTGGATTGCCTTAGCTCAGGAGTTCAAGGCCAGCCAGAGCAAGAGTGAGACACCGTCTCTAAATACCACCGGGGATTGTAGGGGGTGCCTGTAGTTCCTGCTACTGGGGAGGCTGATGCAAGAGGATTGCTTGAGCCCAAGAGTTTGAGGTTGCTGTGAGCTATGATGCCACAGCACTCTACTAAAGGCAACAAAGTGAGACTCAGTACATGATGCAGTAAAATTTACTTAACCTTCAATTACTGGACATTTATATTATTTCCAATTATATTTTTGTGTCAGTCTCAAAGACTACCCCCAGGTTTGGTGATTTACAAGAAGAGCCAACAATATTGAGGACATAGTTGTAGTCACAGCTAAGATTTCTTATAGTGAAAGGACACAATCAGCAAAGGGCAAAGGCACCACAGGTAGAGTCCGGAGGAAACCAGAAGCAAGCTTCCCACCGTCTTGTCTCGGTGGAGTCACACAGGACATATTAAACCCTTAAACTATGAGTTTGGACAACATGTGTGAGGTGTTACATACCTGGGATGCTTGTTAGAAACTCAGCACTTAAAATTTTTATTGGGGATTACTTAACATAGACACCCTGCACGTAGTGTGTATCATTCCAGATTTCTAGAAGGAAAGCAGGTGTTCAGCATAAACCATATTGCTTGCACAAGCAGTCTAGGTATAGTGAGATATCCTTACAACTTAGGGAAAGTTTTACATCACTGGGGGTGTAGGGGACTGGTTATCTGCCAAATTCCCAGATGCCAGCCAAAGGTCAACTTTGCAAGCAGATCTTTCTAAGAATAGCAATCCCTGACTTGCTATGTTAAATCTTTTCTGCACAACTATCATAAATAATGCCTTAATAATCACTTTTGTTAATCTTTGGTCACATTTATGATTGTTCCATATGAAATATTCTTAAAAAATAGTTGTTACATAAAATCAAGAACATTTTATAAGTCTGGTAATTACTTTCTTACAAGTCCGTTGAACTTTTCATTAGGAATATAAAAGTTTGGGTATCAAAACCTTGACTAAAATAGATAAGGAGCATATGGTTCAGACATCAATATATGATAAACATGGAAGAATTTTTTCTTTATACTCTTTACTTGGGAGTAGGGAGACCAGCAAGAGCATTCCCATTAAATAATAACCAAATGTCAATTCTTCCCCAGGACGTCTCACTTTTTTGGCCTGGAAACTCATGACTTTGTCATCTGTAAAATACATATCCTCTAGTTCATTAGTTTAAAAAATTTAGTGCATGTTCTGTGTCAGGTATTGTGGTTATGCAGGGCATTGGACACTGTCCTATAGTTTGCAGTCCAGTGCCAGCATGAGTTGCATTTGTCAGAGCGCTTCCCATCAAAGATGACAAGTGAGCTGCCATCCAACAGGTGGTTCAAATCATGAATTCAGAAGCTGCCCCTACATTGCAGGAATAAGTCTTTGATAGACGTGGTGCCTGCGATCCTGCTTTTCTTAAGAGTCTTGACTCGGTAAGACTGACCAAAGTTTTCCAAAGCTGCTAAGACAGCTGTCTGTCTCCCTTCCTGGGAACAGAAAGAGTTCTGACTTTTTATAGATGTTGTAGTCCACCCTTCCACACCCCAGGAAAGTCGTGTCATTGAAGGTATATTTAAGGGCACCATTTGTTTCTGTGTGTATGCTTGTTAAAGGAAGTATAAGCAAATTATGTTTTCTCCTATACAAATATAAAATGTCACGTTTAGAAAAAAAGGAATAAAATTTAGTCTCAATCTAATGTCTCCCTAGAGACAAACATTTCTAAAGTTTTGTGCTGCTCTATGCAGCCCTTGGTTTTGCTCATAATTTTAACATAATTTTTGCAGATTGAATATTTTTACCTAAAATTATAAAAATACATTATTTTTAATGTATATTCTCTAAAATTGCATTTGGTTATGATTAATTGCAAAAAATTTAGGAAAAAAGACAGTAATCTAGTATTCTACCCAGGGATAATCATATACAAATACATGATAAATCATACAAATACATTCATACAAAATGCAATTCTTTTTGTATTTTCCTATGATTTGTTTTCCAGTATATTATTTCCCTTTATTCAACCATAGCTCCATCAGAATACTCAGAGGTTGTTGCCATGATATAGCTTGGTGAAAGGCAATGTCATGATTTAGGTGATTCATTGTGACTTGTTAAAAGGGAGAAAAATCATTATTTGAATTCTATGAAAATAGCCATTGTATATATTTTTGTTATTATTTTGTTTATTGGTCTCTGGGTACATGTCTCAAACCAAATAAAATGTTTAGTCATCGTAAATGCATGGCAGAACAAACTGGTTTTGTTGTTTTGATAATCCTAGAACAAGATTCCATCTGAAAGCTCATTTCATTTGAACTACCAGTAAATTTAAGTTCAGACCCTAGGGGGAAAATTGTTTGGTTTCTGGGGAAATAGAATTTGCAGAGAAAAAGCAGGACCAAGCTTTAGGATCACTAGACAGCACGTGACCCCACAAGCACTGAGTAGACTAGTCAGGGGGAGAGCAGCTGGTGCTCTTATACTGTTATTTCTAAATTCTATTATCCTTAGTTGTGATTCATGTCTTGGTCTT
Organism: Loris lydekkerianus; assembly: GCA_963574355.1. Lineage (NCBI taxonomy): Eukaryota > Metazoa > Chordata > Mammalia > Primates > Lorisidae > Loris > Loris lydekkerianus. The sequence goes on from CAUYPK010045182.1 coordinate 9,461, forward strand.
CAGTTAAGTGTCTGTGTGTTTGCTCATTTTTAAAAATCTCTATTTTCTGAGCAGATTTTCATAGTGTTGGTGTATTTCATAATGATTTTTTTTTTCTTGGCCTTTACACATTGAAGACAATTGTTCATAAAATTTGTTTCACAGCTTTTCTTTTATTACCTAAAAATTCTGTTGGTGTCATACTATTTGTTGGTTGGTTCTTTTGCTGTTTCACAGAGGAAAGTAGAGGACTACCTGAGGTTTACAACTTTGCAGATGCTTTTGTATGAATTTTTCTTTATTCTTATTCTATAATTTTTTTTAAATTCTTTTAATTTTGCAGAGTATACTTGTATACAAGTCTCTTTTTATTATGTTTTCTCAAACTTCAGTGAATCCCAGTGGTCAGAAAATTCCTATCTTTTGTTCAGCTCAGAAATTATTACATAGTATGTTTCCTTTATTTCTGATTATTCTGGTTTCATCTTTAGTAATGTAATGTGTGTGTTTCCTTTGGTGGACATTTACTGTTTGTTTTCTTTAATCTATAAACTTCCCGCTCATAATTTTCTCATATCTTTAGATGCTTTCCTCATGTATTCTAGGAGCACTTGCCAAATCCAGACATTTGGTATTCTGCACTCTCACTTATGCCCCTACTAACTCTGAAATACATTTTATTCTGCCATTACATTTTTGGGTTTTTTGCATTCCTCACCTTTTAAAAATGATGATTTCCATTTTTTAGTTAACTTCCAACTATGATTATATTTTCTCTTTATTGCTCAGCTTCTGTTTTAGAGAATTGGCTTGTTATAGTGACAATACCAAACACTTTAAAGAAAATTCCCCTAGGTGTAGCAGAGTAGTTTTGGGACTTCAACTCTTTCACTGGATTTTTGGAATTAAATTAATCAATCAAGTAATTAATGTAATTAATTTTTGTATTAGTTTCACGTATGGATGTTGTAACAAATTACCACAAACTTAGTAGCATAAAATGACTCAAATATTTTCTCTGACCTTTTTAGAAGCCAGAAGTCTGAAGTCAGTTTCACTGGACTAAGTCAATGTATTTGCGGGAATGGTTCCTTTTTGAGACTCTAGGGAAGATTCTCTTTTCTTGCCTTTTCTAGATTCTGGAGGCAACCTGTATTTCCCTGGCTTGGGACTCTTTCCATCACTCCAGTCTACTTCATTCGTCATCACAATTCCTTCTCTTCTGTATTCAAGTCTCCCTCTCTCTATCTCATAGATATAGTTGTGACTATATGTAGGACTCATCACAATAATCCTGGAAAATTCTCCCATGTTAGGATCCTTAATTTAATTACATTGAAAAGTCTCGGCTGTATACACTAACATTGAGAGGCTCTGGGAATGAGGGTGTGTGTATTTTGGGGGCTATTGTTCAGTCTATTTTGGGACCTTCTCTCTTGTGTCATAGTTGAGTAGGCTTTACCTAGATCAGGGTTCACACAAACTCTTATACTCTGTCTGAACTTGAGCAGGTGACTTAATATGTTTTCTCCTCTGTTAGATAGGGGTAACATCAACATCCACCACAGATCAGATCAGGTAATGTGTGCAAAGAGTTTAGCAGTCTCAGCCTTCACTAAATGGTTATGTGATTAACGCAGCTCCCAGTTTGTTTACTTTGCCCTGAATAAAGAGAAACAAATCTATGCAGAAAGTGATTATGAACAGAGAGAACATGTGGATTATGCTCAGCTCTGCTCCACGTTTACTTGAGTATGCTGATTGACCTTTTCTAGTTTATGAGCCTGGGAATTGATTCTTGGTTCTCTGCTTAATTTCCAGTAACTGATTAGACCATCCTTTGGAACACTTTAGCTCTGCTGAGGTGAGATCTTCCCTAGTCCATTTCTTTATTATTTTACCCTATTTTGTGCATGAAAACTTCAATGTCCATTGTGCATTATTGTTGAGAATGGCAGCCCCAGCCTCTACATAGAGCTCTTTCCTTCCAATAGGATTGTATTAAATCCTGGCTAGAGTCAGAATTACTTCCTTTCATAATTGTTGTCTTGGAGTTGTAGTGTCCAAGTGGTTGTGATAGATGAGGTTAGAAAGAGGGAAGCTGTTCTTTAAAAGCCTCTTTCTACCATAGTTCTGATAGAACGGGTTGTATTAGTAAGTAAAAGTCTCTGATTGCTTTCTGTAGTTCACTTCCATCATCCTAATTAAAGTCCTCATTTGCAAATTGATGAATGGTCAGACCTCATTTTTTTGTGACCTTGAGATTTTCATCTTTTCTTTTGTCATCAATATCGTTTTAGTGGGGCTATAAGGGGCTGCCTCACAGCCAAAGGTAATAAGCAATATTGAACCAGAAATCATGATTCTGTTTGATTGTTTTTTATTCACTATCACCTTGGAAGTATCTGCCAAACTTGTTCAAATTTTTGGCACTGTCATACAACAGTGATGTTATTGTTCTGTATTATTAACATATCCCTTCCTTGTCACATCTTATTCCTGACACCACTTGTCAGGGCCCAGGACTGGCCAGGTCTCAAGCCAGCTTAACTAGGTTCCAGACATGGAACGCTAAGTTACCTTGGCTCAGGTCTGTTGGGTCCCTGAGGGCCGTCTACTTTACCTGGAGAGAGAAACAGTGTCTTAGAGAGAGTAAAGCAGTCTTCTTTAAAAGATAGATCTCAGTCTTTAGTAGAGCTTGGTAATCTTCAGCAGAGAGATGCCCTGCTGGCATTCTGCAGGCAGAGGAGGAGACAGAGTCAGAATAAGCGAGTCTGTGATAGAATGCGCATGCTCCTGACTGCCTTCTCCTCCAGCCTAATATAAGGCTGATCTCATGCCTCTCAACACCACCAGTGTAGAGACTGCCAATTCACCACTGCTTTCATCTCACGAGCTTTCATGCTCATTAGGAGCACTAAATTCTTCTCCATGCCCTTTCCACCAAGGTGTTCCCTTATTGAGCTATACAGGTATTCCTTATAACTCTCACTCCTCCTAGCCATAGGCTATATGGGCTGCTACACTTCCTAATCAGAATGAAGTTCCTGTCTGTTTTCCTAACTTGCATTAAGCTTGCCCTGCTTCTTAGTATTTGCTCTCTATCTACAAACCACAGGTCCCATCAGATAGCCAAAAAAGGATTAAAAGTATGTCTTATTTGCTCTCTCATCATACACTTAAATAACAACGTGAAATAGAATGTAGTACAAAAAGTTATTCATATTAGTTAGGTATTTTATAGAACAGAAACAAGAGCCATAAAAATATTAACTAGTATTCACTAGACATACATAAATTAGTCTATTGACTCTGTCTAAATCAGTGGTTCTCAATCTGTGGGTTGTGACCCCTTTGTAACAATGAAAATACAGCCTGCATATTAGATATTTACATTATGATTCATAACATTAGCAAAATTATGGTTATGAAGTAGCAATGAAAATAATTTTATAGTTGGGGGTCACCGCAACATGAGGAACTATATTAAAGGGTTGCGGCATTAGAAAGGTTGAGAACTACTGGTCTAGATTCAGGATGTGATATCTTCCAAGTATTGGGCCTTGGCATGCTGAATATGATATGGAGAGCAGTAGAAGCAGAAGGCCTCTCTGACCCTCCTACCTACCTTTTCTCCCTAGAAGCAGGTCATAGAAAGCAAGACATGAAACCAAAGAAAAGTTACCACTGACCTCATTCCACCCCCCACCCCCCCAGAAGATGATAATGTGACAAGTGTCCTGCTCCTTACCCAGGGGTCAAGAAGTATCTTAACGGGCCTTGCCGAGTTTCCCCCAATTTGTCATTAGATCACACCTGAGTTTTGTCCAGTCATGCTTCTATATGAGTATCCATTATTCATCAAAACTAAGTATCAAAATACACAGTTTTTCCTGAGCCTTTGGGTCTTCATTTCTGGAGGTTCCTTTGTCACATGAAACTTCAATAACTACGCGGCCTTCAGACATATGAAAAAATGCTCATCATCTTTAATCATCAGAGAAATGCAAATCAAAACTACTTTGAGATATCATCTAACTCCAGTAAGACTAGTCCATATCACAAAATCCCAGGACCAGAGATGTTGATGTTG
>CAUYPK010045184.1:0-21731 GCA_963574355.1 Loris lydekkerianus
GGAATATTATGCAGCCTTAAAGAAAGATGGAGACTTTACCTCTTTCATGTTTACATGGATGGAGCTGGAACATATTCTTTTTAGCAAAGTATCTCAAGAATGGAAGAAAAAGTATCCAATGTACTCAGCCCTACTATGAAACTAATTTATGGCTTTCTTATTAAAGCTATAACCCAGTTACAACCTAAGAATATGGGGAAGGGGAAAAGGAAAGTGAGGGAGGGGGAGGGTGGTGGAGGGAGGGTGATTGGTGGGATTACACCTATGATGCATCTTACAAGGGTACATGTGAAATTTACTAGGTGTAGAATATAAATGTCTTAACACAATAACTAAGAAGATGCCATGAAGGCTATGTTAACCAGTTTGATGAAAATATGTCAAATGGTCTATAAAACCAGCACATTGTACCCCACGATTGCATTAATGTACACAGTTATGATTTAATTAAAAAAAAAAATAACCAGCGACAGTTTTAGTATCGATCTCGTCACAGTTTTGGGAGAAGTAGAGAATGAGGAGGAGGCAACAGTGAAAAGCTAATTGGCTGGGAATTTTGCAAAGTTGATGAAAGATACTAATTCTTAGGTTTAGGAAAACCTAAGGAGTCCCAGGTGAACCAGTGGAAATCTCACCACATTATCACAGAGTGTAAGATCTTATAGTCACCTCAACGGTAAAGACAGATTCCCCGCAGAGCAATGAAAGGCGTAGCTCACGTCTCCATTGCAAGACCGGAAGCTGGAAGACAGTGGAATAAATCTTAAATTATTACAATAAAACAATTACCTAGTTGTAATTTTATATTCAACAAGTTAGTCTTTCAAGAATGAGAACAAAACAGAGATTTTCAGATAATTAAACAGAGATCTTTATCAGTGGTCCCTTCGTTAAAGGATGTTATGAATAATGAACATGAAAATTATTTCTTGAGGGAGATCTGAATGCAAGAGGAAGTGGCGGTAGAAGAGAATCAGAAACTTGTGGTTACAGCTAAACTGATGCCCACTGCGTGAATCGTTAGCAATAACGTCTTCTTAGTGTGGTTAAAATGCAGAACGTAAATATTTTGGCAATAGCATACAATTGAGGGTGGAGGGTAACACATGTCTTAAAGTCTTTCTAATTTCTGGAAGTAAGGTAAGTGATTATGGCTAATATTAGATTTTGCCTTGTTAAGTATGCACAGTAAAATTGTAAGGGTAAGACTCAAAGGAGAGGGTTCGGGTACATATTTTCCAAATTGGGTGAAGTAAAAAAGTGGAATGAAAAAGAAAGAAACTTTTAAAATAAGGCAAGAAAAGAAGACAAAAAGCACAGAAAGTGACAGAAAAACATAAAGCACAACAAAACAGAGTAAGAATAAACCCAGACGAAATAACAACTTAGAAAACAGTTTTCAGACATAGGGTCCACAACGTTGAGAAGACTGACAAAATTAGCAAACATCTAGCAAGAGGGATTGAGAGAAAGAGACAAAATAAGGAAGGGAAAAGAGGGCGTAGTGAGAAAGGAGCAAGATCAGAAAGATGTTGGAAATAATTTGATGGTGATAAATTTGAAAACTTAGACAAAAGTGGAAAAATATTAGAAAATCACTTCCTACAGAAACTCAGAAAGAAATAGAAAACTTGAAAAATTTTATGAGCATTTAAAAAATTAAATCAGCTAGTAAGGAGAATGTCACGAATCCAACACCAGGCTCAGATGCTGCATCCTGGGGAAGGCCATCCCAGCGTTCAAGGGACAGATAATTTCGGTCTCCCACAGACTTTTCCAGAGACTCACAGTGGGAGGCGCAGCGCACTCATGACACAAACCCAGGAAAGGACAGTGCGAGAGAGAAAAACTGCCGCCCTTTCTCAAGAATGCAGATAGAAAATACTAAACCAAATACTGGCTAATTGCTTCCTGACAAGGGGTTAGGATCCCCTCCTGCCCTCTTCTGAGAAGACTTTTGGTTGTTACTGTTACAGAGGAGGCAGGCAGGTCTCACGCTGGTGAGTGCAGTGCTCAGCATGTTTGAGGTAATTTCATTTTCATGGCCAAATATTTGTGATCTGCACATTGTTGGGTATCCTTGAGGAAGGGCTGGTGCATGTCTAGGTGTGAAGATCTGCATCAGAACAGATGCAGGTGCCCAGTGGCTGCCCTGGAAGTGGCAGGCTGCAGAGAGGGACCTCAGGACAGCAGGGGTGTTGTGTGGGAGCTGAGGTTTTTTTGGAGGGGAGGGGTATGGATCATGAGCTTCCAGGTTCCTCAGAGTCTTAGAATAATTTCTCCTGCCAATACACTCTCATATCACTGGTCAGACCTCATACAAATACTAGTCATACTACAAAATTTATTTCAGTTATTATATGACACATGCATGGTTGTGTACATCTGGGTAACTTTTGTAAGTCGTGAGTTTCTGCTTAGTTGCTTTTATGTAATGATATTCTGTTCACACTTTCAATTAGAGGGAATGTGGGTTATTATAATAGCATATTGCTAAACTGAGAATGTTTTAGGGAAGTATCAAGCTAATGTGTGGGTTTTCTTGTGCTACTCAACTTCAAATATTCACCACCCCTCAAAAGAATTAGAGTAAGTAGATAGAGCAATAAACAAAGAAAAAGTATTATTTTCATGTTTCAAAAATGTAAGACATGGCATCAACAATGAATTTGGGCTTTAGGGCAGAAGATAATTTCTCTATATTTGTTAGAAGTATAGATATTGTGAGAATGTATTGAATTCTTTGGTTTTGAGTAGGAAGAGAACTGAGTAGATAAATTGAAAGCAAGAGTCAGGAGTTTTGCATTTTACTCTGATTCTTACATTTATTCATCATAGTTCCCCACTGACTTTCAAAGGTCTTTGACAGTAACCTGAGGTAAGAACAAACGTGGTTAGATGTCAGGTGTATTTGATCACAGAATACTGTTAAGGTTTATTAATTTAATTTCCAGTATAGAGTTCCAAGCTTATTTCTCCAGAGTGTTAGCTGGCATTTCTTATAAATGCCTACTAAACAAAAAAAGCTTAATTTAATCAAACTGTTAATTATTTTCTTTCCTGCAGGCATACATAGCTACAGATATAAAGAAACTTCCATTTTACTACCTAAGAGAGATTTTAAAAATATTAATAATAACCTATTTATTTCACTTACATCTCTTGGCCTTTAAGAACAATATCATTCCTGATTCCGTGGAATGACAGGATGTGTAATCCAATGTACTCATCTAACTGAAAAGTGTTTTCTGAAAAGATACTTTTACTGTATAGAGATATACTCTAATGCCTCTATTCTTTTCTATTTTATTCTAGTCTGTCATTTTACTAAAAAAAAAAAAAATGCAGGTTGTGAACCACTACATTGATTTTTGGGGCCCATCAATAGGTCATATCCCACAGTTTAAAAAATGCTGTCTAAAGTACAATCATTTTGCCAATCTCTTTAGATAACTGTTGATCTCTACTGTTCAAAATCTAGGTGTAGTCGCTTGAAATTATTTATTTCTTTTCAGTTTTTCTAGTTTGTCATTGCAATGGTGGCACAATAGTAATTGTGACCTGCATAACATGTAATCATCTTTGATAAGTTTAATTCTGCAATTGAACGTTGAAATTAATGCCAGTGGAAACTGAATGTTAAAATATTTATACTTACCATAGTAAAGAGTTGACTGCATGTATGTGGGGATATCTGATGAGCAGGTTCTTTCTATTTCAGGCATTCATTTTTTTTTTATCATTCTGGAATACACAGGTTAAGTGTTGACTGTTGTCTAATTTAATTTGTGCCACTGTACAAAATGCCAGTAACTGTGTGGCTTACAAACAAAGAAGTTTATTTAGTTTGCCTAAAATTCTAAAGGCCGGAAAGTCCAAAATCAAGGTGCTGGTAGATTCAGCCTTGTGGTTTGTAAGTCCTGCTGAGTCTTCACAGGATGGAATCAGGGAAGGAGCTGCATGGGGCCTCTTCTGTAAGGGTGCTCAACCCGTTCGTGAGACCCTCACCCTTCTGACCTAATCACCTCCCAAATGTCCCACCTCCTACTCCCATGACAGTAGCCATTAGCATTTCACATAAACTTTGGGGGGATGCCAACATTCAGCATGTAGCAATAGTGATCTAGAAAAGCATACATATTTGAGGATACTTTTTGTTTTTTAATCTTATTTAGAAGATAAAAATACTATTTTAAAAATAAGATCCTATGATCAACTCATAATGTTTTCGTGTCTTAAATTGTCACACCATTTTATAATTTTCCATCCCTGACACCACCAGTAAATGGAGGTTCGGAAACTAATGCATTTTAAAATGCCGTGAAGTGTGCACAAGTGTTGTATATCTAGAACACGGCTTTATAGAGTGTTGTTTTATGTAAAGTCGCAGCTTTCATATTTCAAGTATCTGGAAGAGCTTTATAAAACAAAGCATTAAGTATGAACTGCTCCATTTTTATTCAAAGTTTATGAGATTGTAGAAGTTCCATTTTATGGCCTTTGCTTTAAAATGCAATTCACATTAAAATATACCTTCCCTTTCTTTTTAAAAATGAGTTTCAGTTGACTAGTGCTTTAAGTGTCTTGTGTCTTTTATCTGTTTTCTTCAGGCTGAAGACATTGAGGTGCACTGTCAGATCTCATGGACTGAGATTTACGTATTCTGAAAGTTTAATTTTGAAATGTTGCTTTGTTGGCAACACAGTAGGCAAGTCGTTATATTAAATCTGAAGTAGTAACGGTGAAAATATAAACCTTTTACTGTCATACCCACATTTGAGTTTGTGCTCATGCAGACAATGTATACCTTTGCTTTTTAGGTTTTGGGTCTGCTTTATTTTGCTGTCCAAAGACATTGCTTTGGTCTCCTGCCTATAAGAGCAGCCCTTGTTATCCATTGGCACACGCAGCTGCATCACACGTGCGTGTTGAGCGGCCCTTGTCATCTGCTGGCACACACAGCCGTATCACACGCGTGTGTTGAGAGGCCCTTGTCATCTGCTGGCACACATAGCCGCATCACACGCGCGTGTTGAGAGGCCCTTGTCATATGCTGGCACAGACAGCCGCATCACACGCGTGTGTTGAGAGGCCCTTGTCATCTGCTGGCACACACAGCCGCATCACACGTGCGTGTTGAGCAGCCCTTGTCATCTGCTGGCACACACAGCCGCATCACACGCGCGTGTTGAAGGGCCCTTGTCATCTGCTGGCACACACAGCCGCATCACACACATGTGTTGAGTTTAGAGCTGATGTTTCTCCAAACTGCTGGATCTTCTCTTTTCCGTGTGGCTACAGTCTCTGTGATTTGTGAGGTCAAACTATAGTAAGTAAAATTACATATAGTAAAGAAAAATGAACCTATTACTAATTACTTACATTCATTTGGCTTTTTAAAGAAATGTGCGAAGCTGTGTTTATGCAGATTACTATCTTATCTAATGTAAATCTCATAGGTTGAAACCCAGAGTGAGAGCCCGTTGTTTGCTTAGTCTCGGCTCCTACTTGATAGAAACAGGACTCAGATCAGAGACTCCCACTCCCCTGTGTGGTGGGCTTCTCACCTTGTAAAAGTGAAAAAGGGTCCAGCTGTCCCTCAATGCTGTCTTAATACATGGAGTTATTGAAACCCATCGTGTTGGCGTTGCTGATGCTCTTCTTTATTTTTTGCTAACCAATAAATATTTCATGTTGGATCACATTAGTCTAAGTTACAAAAATTTTTACTTATATATCAGTTGGTTTCATTTCAAAGTTAGTAAAACACCATTTATGACATTCGTGTAATAATCTTATGTGCTCTATATCTCACTTTATTTTGGATCTTTTCAATTTTTTATGTGTAAAGATGCTCTGTCAAAATTATAAGAAAAGAATTAAGATCATTCTGAAAGAATATACCAGAATAAGGTATATATACATAAATATATATATATTTTTCAGAGCAGCAATGTAACTGACCAAACAAGTAAAAGTCTAGTACTGAAAAAGTACTAATCCAGGTTGTAGTGAATATATAAGAAACTTGGAGAAAGGAAAATTATTGCTGGGGAAAATATACTAAAACGCGTTCAAAATGTTGATTTGGATGACAATGAAATAAATTAACTCTCATTCTGTAAATCTTTAATACCCTTAATAATTGCTTTACCAGTCCTAGGAGATTACATTTTGATGTCTGTAATATTTTGACTTCATGTTCAGTTTAGGAATTTCTGCGCAAAACAATAACAGCAAAAAACCCCAACCACAAGCCTTTCAATTTTTTCTGCCCATCCCTTTTACTTCTTCTTCTTCTTCTTCTTTTTGAAACAAAGTCTTACTATGTCGTCCTCGGTAGAGTGCTGTGGCATCACTGCTCACAGCAACTTCCAACTTTTGGGCTTAAGCGATTCTCTTGCATCAGCCTCCCAAGTAGCTGGGACTACAGGCGCCCGTCACAATGCCCGGCTGTTTTTTGGCTGCAGTTGTCATTGTTGTTTGGCAGGCTGGGCTGGGTTCAAACCCACCAGCTCTGGTGTATGTGGCCAACGCCCTAACTGCCGAGCTATGGGCACGGAGCCCCCTTTTACTTCTTAAATGAACCAATGCCCATTTAACTTAATGTGTGATGGTCACTTCCTGGCCTTTTGGCTACGATCAAGTGTCACTTAATTTATGAAAGAAGTCAGAATGAACCAATTTCTCTGTAAAGTTTCAAGTAATAGTTACCTTGGTAACTTATTTTAAAGAAATTATTGATGCTGAACCTTCACTCTCAATTCATCATGATGTCCAGTTTGTGACTAACATCTCCATAAATCCTGAAGGTTCTTGTAAATTCTACATTTTAAAACCATTTTCTGTTTTTTATTATTATGGATAGATAATAGTTGTATATCTCCATAGGGTGCATGCAATGCTTTGACACAGGCATATAATGTGAATCAATCAAATCAGAATAATTGGGGTACGTATCACAGAGGCATTTATCATTTCTTGGTGTTGGAAGCATTCCAGTTCCACTCTTTTAGTTACTTTAATGCATACCCTGACTTATTGTTGATTGTAGTCACTTTGTTGTGCTACCAAATACTGTTCCTTCTATCTAACTGTATTTCTGTACCATCAACCACCCCACTTTACCCTCCCTCGGTGCTGCCCTTCCCAGCCTCTGCTAACCGTCCTTCTACACACTGTCTCAGTGAGACCCATTGTTTCTAATATAAGTGAGAAGACCTGAGATTTGTCTTTCTTGTTGCTTGGCTTATCTTAAAACCTATCATTGTATTTATGTTCTGGCTCAGATCACAAAGTTCTGTAACAATTAGAATTAGGTAGAATAACTTCCATCATTTTAATGGAATTGATGGAGCCGATGGCCAGTTATCGATCACCGAGTGTTAGGAAGACAAGTGGAGGTAAGTAAGCAGAGGACTGTTCAAAATAAAATATTAATATCTAAAAGTGTCTAATCACTAGTTGCTTACAGCACACATGACAGTCTTCCTAGAGGGGTGAAGCTGAAACAAAGGAGATATTGGTAAATGTCATTAAGGTGTCTGAGTCACTCAATTCTAACCATTGAAGTGAGAGCTGGCAAACTACAGCTGTGGGCTACTCGCAGCCACTTCCTGCTTTTATAAATAAAGTTTTATTGAAACATAGCATGGTTATTAGTTTATGTATTATCTAGTGTTACTTTTGTTCTACAAGAATAGACTCAGTGCAGCCGAGATCAGATGGACTAAAAAACCTCAAATATTTACTCTATGTTTCTAAAAAGAAAATACTTGTTGATTTATTTTCTAAATTATATATGAAACTTATTTGCAAGATCGCTTCAAGTTTCTGTCTTCTTGTGGACAGGTGACAGGTATGCATGGTGCCTGCCTCACTGTGGGCACCAAGGAAAGGGATTATATTGAATTGTTCAATAAGGAGAAACTGTGCATTTTTGAATTTCTCCTAGAATTCCATTTCTTGCTGGAAGCTTACTTAAAATACAGTGGGAAAATAATTTTAAATATCTGTTTTCTACCCCTGACCTTGCAACCCTTCGTAAGGAGAGACAGTGCTTGGTTTATCTTTGTTGTCAGCACCAGCAAGGAGTGTGGTCTGATGTGCTTGTGAAGCCAGGTGACCAGCTGGGTGGTTGGTGTTCTTTACCATGAAATACCGGCATGTGTTTCTGGATCTGGGAGAAGTCCTTTTGCATGAAGCAGGAGGAGGAGGAGTGAGGACCTGTCCGTAAGGCTCACTGGGCTGAAGACAGTCAAGGACTGCTGAATGCATGGGTAGGAGAATGGTTTATACTCCTAGCTGTCAGGAAGCACAGCTCTGAAATATTAGAGCAACATCAGAAGCTGATTTACCAGTAAAGTATTGTTTCCTCCTCTGGTTAATTCAGCAACGCTAAAGATGCTATTAAGGTGCATTCCCTAGGGGAGAGTGGGCTTTCAGACCTGGGGATGTTGGCATTTGGAAGTCCTGGAGAACTCGTCCAGCCTGGGAGATGGAAAGGGATTCAAGTCTGCTTTCTATGGCACTGGTGAAAGGGAGGCTTAGTTTAAGGATGCTTAGTAGTTTGATGGTAAAGGACTAACAACCAGCTCTCTAGACGGGAAGAAAAGCTCTGCTTTGTAGTGTTTGCCAGTTTCCATGGTGCAAATACTCCCAGCACGGCTGATGACTTGACATTACTGTACACCAAGTTGGAAAGATGCACAGATCTGGCTCTCAGGAGGGAGCATGAGCAGCCTTAGTCCGTGTACATTTAAAGTTCCGTACTTTGCTGAGCGTCATGCACTGCAGAGTATAATGTGCACCCATGTATTTGTCCAAAACTTCTAGGAAAAAAATCTTTCATTGTAATATATTGGTATAGTTATTGTTCTCTAGAGTTACACTCTTAAAGCGAAAACATAAATAAAAGAATTAAAAACATTTGTGTAGACATGGAATTAGTACAACAATGCACATTCTTAATTTCCCCTCAAAAATTAGGACATTAAAAAGTGTGCATTATATCCAGCAAAATCCAGCAGCTTTAGTTCTTGGCTGTGGGGGTTCACTGCCAAGTTAGTGGGAGCCGTGTAATTAACCACTAAGTGTAGATGTGACCATGCGTTTTATATTCACGAGGAAGGTGTAGAATTGTGCAGTGCTTCAAATAAAGTTTTTATCTTTTGACATCTTGGTAAGAGAGGCAATTATAATTTCCAAAATCCGTGTTTCCCAGAAGGCTGGGGGCATGTCTCAGGAATTTGATTTGCTCTTTGCTGGTAGTAACAGTAAGAGCATCTTGAAATTCTCTCTCTGAAAGAATGGGCCATTTTGAAGGTGTGTGAATTGACATCCTTGAGAAATGTTGCTGTGTACCCCTCCCGAGAGGACTTGGTGTAAATATACTTTTCTCCACTTAACTACGCGTCTACTGACAGTTTCTTGGCAACCGGGTGGCTTAGTGGCTGGCCTGCTTCTTCCTGTGACTCTACCTTGAGATAGTTTGTCTGTGTTATTCAGTCTTTGGATGTCTGCCTGTCCTCTGGTCTGTGCGTGCCCATGTGTGTAGTCCCACCTGAAATGGTCACACGTCGAGAGTGGTGCAGCTGTCTGCTTTGCCATGACTCAATCTGGACAACGAGGCCAAGGCCTTGCTCTGTGCAAACTCATTTAGTTCTGTATTTTATTAATCTATCACTTGGAACATTTGCATATTGAGTTTAGTTATAATAAAACTTATTTATAATAAAATGAAACTAGTGGGGGGCAAAAATAGTAATGATAAGTGGTAATGATTTGATATAACAACATTATGATCAAATGTCTAACAGTATAAAGAGTGATAAGTGAAGATTCAAATTTGGGAAATGGAAGAAGTGAACTGCTAAAATAAGGATTTTAATTCCCAGTATCTCACAAGTATTGTTAGTCTTATATCTGCTCTTAGCAAGGCTATTCAACTCACATGTTTGAAAGACTATTTCTTGATAAGAAGAAACCTCTATCTTCAGATGGTCACAAGAAAAAGAATCATGTGATAAGATTTGCCTCAGATCATTTTATCATACTATAGTTTTTTTTTCCTTTAAAGCAGTATGTGGTTTTTTTTTTTGTTTTTTCTTCTCATAGTATTTTGAAGACCTTCACATCTAGAACTTGTGGGAAGGTTTTATTCAGGCATATTCCAACTGCCTATTTTCCATCTTAACCTTTATCCGGACACATCCTGGCGTTCCAGGGAATCTGGAACTATCTTGTTCTTGAAGGCCTGTAGATATAGGCAGAATGAGTAGGTTATTATCACTATTTTAAAACTCCTTCCTAGGTAGTAAAATGACAGTAACTTCGTATTTGTTATAAAGGCTGCGTATACCTTAATGAAAATAATTTATTAATGATTTGTTTGAATTAAGTTGTTCTGCTTAATAGGTTTTTATAAAATATGCCAGCTAACACTTTCGATAAATAAGTTTGAAAACCTGCATTGGAAATTAAGTTAACAAACCTTAACTGTACTCTGTGATCAAATAACCCTGACATCTAACCAAATTTGTTCTTCCTTATTTCTGAGGTTATTTCCTCTGTAAACCTGAATATTGGCAGTAGTAATAAATTTTTATTATGCAGCGCTTTATCATTTATGAAACAATGTTACCTACACCATCTAATTTAATCATCACGATGATCCTGGAACATAAGCTGAGCTGACATATTAAGAGAAAATTGAGGCTTACGGAGGTTATGACTTGCCAAATACTGGGTATAATGCCACTTATCTATGGCGTCTCCAAACTCCAGGGTTTCTGACACCTGCCTTCGTTTGCTCTTCCTCCTCACCTCCTTTTCTACTTTATGTCTGGGTCACAGAGGTGCTGAAGAGGCATCAGAACTGACCAAAATCTTTTGATAAGAGAATGTTCATTGCCTGCTGATAAATCAGTATATTTTTTATGCTGTGGTTTCTGAACTAATTATTATTATTATTTTACTCTCCTAATTTTAAGATGATCTTATTTTTCCACATGCATTTTGGATGTGTGTTAGCCTAATGAATAAAAAAATAGAAGTGTGCTTTAAAATTATTGAGATTTCGTAAGTAGTATGTTGAAATATCAAGATCCCCTAATGAAAAGAGGCTTAATCTGTCAAATAACCATTAAACCAATACAGATCCCCTTAACCACATGTTGTTGGTTATTCATGTCTTGATCCCGACCCGGGTCTCTGCTTATTAGGGAGGTATAAGTTGTTAGAATGAAGTAGGCCTAATAACAATTGTAGCAACAACATTTGCTCCAACTGGTACTAGATTATACATTGGTATAAAGTTTCTTTACTAACATAAGTATTGTTTTACACTGAATATGTTCTGTGTAGACAGTAAAAATAAGGGCATTTCAAACTTCATTTAAAAATATTTTTATCAGTGAGATAACAATAAACCAGATCCAGAAGAAGCATGTTTAAATGTTAGCATCTGTTTTTTTTTCCTTTAGCGTTTGCAGTGATTTATAACCCATACTAAATTAGGTTCTGCATATCTTTTTGTGTAGTCAGTTGAGATAGAAGATTGTAGAAGTTTTAGGTTTATAGTATCTTTTTTTTGCTTTAATCTTTGTTTCTGATCAGTGAGCCAAGAGCTTCCTAATTGGGTAGCAATAAATCAGCATAGGAACTGACTTATCCTTATCATTTTTTTCCTCGCTCTGTTATATAAAAAACATGGGAGTAGGTTGAATTCTGGGGTCAAATATTATCAGAAACACACTTTAATCTTTTGCATCCAGTCTTGGTTTTTAAAGTGCAAATTGCAGAACTCTTGCTTTCTGAGCCTGGCATCATGGCTATCAGGGACTCGGACCTTCGTATCCCTGTCTTTCTGGGGCTGCCTCTTTCCCTGGCTGGATTTCTTCCTTTCTAATTTCACCGTTCCTCTGGTTTTTCCTCAGATTCTCTTTGGATCACAGTTCTTACTCTCTGTCAGCTGTCAGATCTCTTGCTCTGGTCTTTCTCAGGCAGGCTGCTGGTATTCTCTGCTGTCTTTTGTTGGGTCTGCGTGCAGTGCTGGTGGGGAAGCCTCCTTGCTGTGAGTTAGGCCTGTGTCCTGAATGGTAAGGCTTCCCTAAGATGGTCCTGGGCAGGCATTGTAATGTGACTGATTTGGGTAAGGGGAGAGGAAAAGGGAAAAGTGTTTTGATTCTTCACACATGGTATTTGTCAATTTTTAAAAACAGGAGCATTTAAAATAGCCCCAGGTTGATATCTGGTATTCTAGCATGAGGCTGTTGTTTTCTAACATGAGTCAGGGCGGAAGTTTATAGAGCATAATTCTGAATGTACAACATCTTTTCTCATAAATATTTTTGTTACTTTTGAATATTTTATTTTTGGCTTAAAATTTCAGAATCCACATCACTTTGCTTGCAAAGAGAGGGATCAGCAGCTTTGTTTGAGCTGTAATGTCTCTCTGGGGAGGACCCTGTGTGTGTTGTATGATGAAGTCTAGATCTGCCTCTTATAAATTATTCCTAGGAGAACATGGAACTCATTTTTTTTTTTTTTTTAATTTCTCAGTCAAGTTCCAACCCAAAGCATATAGTATTTGATGAATAACTAATACAGATAATTAACAGATTAAGAGAATGTGTGAGCCCAAGCATGACCAGAGAAGTTGGGAGGGAGGTTATCGGCATAAAAAAACGCTAGAAATGACCGGAGCAGCTAGAGCATGAATGAAATAATTTAATTTATAGGAACTCGTATTTCCTTAGAATTATGTTCTTATTTCTTGCTCTGGATGACCATGAAGTGGAGAGGATCTGGCCTCCCATGTCCACCATACAAGCTTGTTAGGTTTCCCTACAAAGAAACGCGTTGCTGTACCTGGGCAGTGGCTCATGCTGTTCTTCCTTCTAAAGGGGTGTTGTTTCTGGTATCTGGGGCCTTCAAAGATCAGGTACAGGGATTTTAGAAGGGCCCAAGAAACAAAGATGGAGACACTTTTCTGCCAAATTTGAGGGAGAAGCAGAAATCAGTCTGACCAGCCTGCGTCTCTTTCTGTTCTCACATGGTCTGGAAGCTTGCAAAAGATTGATTGCTTGCTTTCTTTTTCTGTCATACCTGGGAAAGATTTTCAGCTCAGCTGTTCAATCAGTATTTGGACAGCAGTACCTAAAAAGGACGGGAAAGGTAAAGATGAAAGACTCTCTACTTTTCCCGGACTTTTCCAAAACCAATTAGCCCCCAAGTTGTTTGGCATGTCAAACGATTTGCCTGCTAAAGACTGTTGATTCACAGATAGGGTGGAAATAGACGGCAGAGCCAGGCAGAGAGGGAAGGGTCTGAGTGGAAAATCACTTGGCACTTCTGTGTTCACTGATCTTGGCTGTGTCAGGCGATGGCTGCCTGGTGTAGGCCAGAGCCCAGGTTATTTAGGCTTTCCTTACTGGGGAGGAATGAGAAGGCCTGGCCTTGTTTTGGGCCCAGCATCTGGTGCTGTCTGCTCCCTTGTGGTGGTCCCCATCCCAGACTCTGACTGCTGGTGTCCTGGGGACTCATTTCCTCTTACTGCTTTGTCTGTAATTATAGAGCTTTTGTCACTCCAAATTGTATAAAAAAACGATAGCAGCTTTAATATGTTAGTTAAAACACTCAAATAATTGCCACCATAAAATGCTCCAGGCAATTCAAACAGCAGGCAATAACAGGAGGACTAGAGGAGATTTTGGAATCTGAGTTTTTCTGACATCTCAAAAGAAAAAAGATTTACAGGTTTCTCGACACCCACTCTTGTTTTCCTTCTCAGAAAGGAGGTTAGGAGATACAGAAGCCTTGGCTCATCCTGTTAGTGGGTTCTCAAACACTCTGCGTCTGAAAATATGCATTTCAAAGATTTAAAAAAGGTTTATAAAATGTGTAGAACAGTTACAAGCCTCGTGAGTAATTAATAGGAGATTTTTGAATTAAAGAGGATTAAATTTGTTTTAGAATGTTAGAACAAGTGTCACTTGTAACTTTTCTATACTTTCCTTTATTTATTTTTTCAAAATAGTTATCATAATTGTTAACGCTGCCTTCAAACTAATGCCATCAAAGCGTTTACAAATCTTAAAAAAAGTCCCAGCATGTGGTTTTAATCAATGTGTAGGGATTTATGGATTTAATATAGGATAGAGCTATCACATTTATGCAAGATACAGTTCTTCTGTTTGAAGAACTTAGACTCCTTGCAAAATGCTTAATATACGATGACGTATTTCTAAAATTACTTGAAGAGAAACAAGATACCAATAAGCAAAATTTAAAATTATATGTACTTAACTCTTGGGATTCTAATTTTTCTTAAAACTTTTAAATTTTAATTGTTTTTATTCAAAAAATTCCAGATTAATATGAGGGTACAAATGATCAGGTTACGTTGTTTATATTTCTTAGGTGAAGTTCAAGTTGCCGTTGAGCCCTTCGCCCAGGGGTTTGCTGTACACCCTCACGTTGTGCACATTAGGTGAGAGTTTACCAATCCCCCCCTTCTCCCTTTCTCCCCTCCCCCCTCCCCACACTTGAATTTAATTGTGTTTTTCTTTTATGTGAAGGTGTAGTTGTTTAGCTATTGGCTTCATGTGAGCATTGAGTACATTGGATATCTGCCTTTTCATTCTCGTGATACTTTTCTAAGAAGAACGTGTTTTACCTCCATCCAGGTAAATACAAAAGATGTAAAGTCTCTTGGTTTTATGCCTGAGGAGTAAGTGCTCCATGGTGTACATATGCCACGGTTTGTTAATCCATTCATGGACCGAGGGGCACTTGGGTTGATTCCATGTCTTGGCGACTGTGAATTGAGCTACAGTAAACAGTCTAGTGCAGATGTCCTTATGGGGAAACGATTGTATTTTTCTGGGTAGATATTTCACAATGGGACTGTAGGATCAAATGGAAGGTCTACTTTTATCTCTGTGAGGGTTCTCCATCCTTCTGTCATAGAGGCTGTATGAGTTTGCGGTCTCAGCAGCAGTGTACAAGTGTTTCCTTCTCTCCACATCCCTGTCAGCATCTGCAGCTTTGGGATTTTGTGATGTGGGCTTCTCCCAGTGGGGTTAGGTGATATCTCACAGTGGTTTTGATTTGCATTTCTCTGATGATAAATAAAATTTTTGTTATTGTCGTTGTTGAGGCAGAGTCTCTGTTGCCCAGGCTAGAGTGTGGTGGTGTCAGCCTGACTCATAACAACCTCAAATTTCTGGGTTTAAGTGATCCTCTTGCCTTAAACTCCTGGTTGCTGGGACAACAGGCGCTGGCCACAATGCCCAGTTAATTTTTCTATTTTTAGCAGAGATGGGGTCTTGCTCTTGCTCAGGCAGGTCTCTAACTCCTGAGCTGGAGTGATTTTCCTGCGTCAGCTTCCCAGAGGGCTAGGATTACAGGTTGAGCCACCACACCCGGCCAGAAGCCATATTTTTAATTAAATGAAACTATTATGAATCCTTCTGAAATGAAGGAAAATACAAACATACAAATATTTTTAAGTAAAATAGTATTTTAAATTTCTATTTTAGGATTGAAAATAACCTTTATGAATGTTACTTCTGTCACCATGAGGGTCCTCTCTGTCTCTTCTTTTTTTGAAGATGGAATTTTTCTTTTATAACAAAACTGATACCTGTAGAAACTATGGCATTTTGATGATGAGTATCCTAGGGAAGGGGAGGAAAGATGCCAACAGGTCTGCACTGGGCCAGCTGCAAGCAGTGGCTGTCATCGTAGAGCGTGTTCAAGACTGGGCTGACATAGCACAGTTAACCTTGGCAGGAAGGTGACAGGTGAAGGCTGCCTCACGGGAATGGGACAGGCTTTGGGACGATAGATGTGTTCAACCCAGCTGATGATGTGCTGGATACATTATAAAAACGTATAGTAACAGACAAAATATAGGCCCATCACAGAGTTATACATGCTTTGATAGGTGAGATAAAGTAATACGATGCAGGTACTCAGGGTTCTGGGAAGACATGAAGACTGCGAGGACCTGAGAAAATGTCCAGCCAATTGCAGGATTTCAGCCATTAGGACAGAATTCAGGGCAAGAGTATTTCAACGGGAGACTAGCCAGAAGAAAGTAAAATCTCAATTCTGGAAAAGTACATGCTGTACACATGTTACCAAAATAAAAAAAGCCTTGATTGCAGAAATTAGGACTAGTCCCGATGATCAGGATTTGGGTGCAATCATCTGAAGTGGATAAGTTGCCAAGGATGCTTACGCTGGTTCTGCCTGAATGTAAATTTTGGGCCAGAAGTGTTCACAGTCTCCTTCTGCAAGGTCAGGACTGGCCTGGACATGGGCAGAATTGAGCTCTCAAGGGTTTTGTTTGTGGGGAGACAAGAGCTTGGGAACAGATGGAATTCCCCAGGAAGGACTCCCTGCTGTCCTTCACACCTGCAGCAGAAGATGGAGGGAGCCTCTTAGAGACTTTCCATTCTGATCAGTGTTTAAATGCATTTCTATACAGTATTGCGGCTACATGGATTAATTAAATGCCTTTGGAGATCCTTTATAGCTCTGTGATTCTGAAAATAAACATTTAATAATAAGGAGGAAGCTATATCATTTGCTTTTCTGTATCATTGTGTTTTAAGCAATGTTGAAATCTTCTTTTAGACCTTACAGCTGAATGAAAAATTGCCTTAACATGAAGCAGGATGGTCTTTGAAAAAGTTCTTCTAGTCCTGTGAGAAATCTTTATT
Source organism: Loris lydekkerianus (assembly GCA_963574355.1). Taxonomy (NCBI): domain Eukaryota; kingdom Metazoa; phylum Chordata; class Mammalia; order Primates; family Lorisidae; genus Loris; species Loris lydekkerianus. Next base: position 16,731 of record CAUYPK010045184.1, read on the forward strand.
GAACCATAAAGCTTTATTTAATCTTGAGTATAGCAAGAAAACATGATGTTAATAAAAATACTTAAATCTGATATTATAATGTGCCATATGGTTTGTGTCTCAAGATGATTTTGTACTCATTATCAAGGAGAGGAATCAGGAAGATGATTCCGATAGTGATCTCCAAGTTCTGCCTGGAGATTTCCCGGGAGTTTAGTCAAAGTTGCTCACCTTCCTAGAAAAGCCACTTTACTAATGTGTCAGTGGGAAAAAATATTTTATTTTGACAGCAATAAACTCTGATTAACTTTATGTGAAGGTTTCTTCAATCACTTTTTACATAAGGCTTCTCAGATAAAGGTCTTTTGACAATTTCTGTGAAGTTATAAAGCTATATTTTAATAAAACCACTTGGTGGACCTGTCTCATTTCAATAGTTACTTCATGGAGTTCGTCAGCTCACAAAAGAGCTAGGTGTGGTGTTGTGCAGAGAACTTGAGTTTCAGGAGCAACAGATGTTCAGTTTGAAGATCTATCTATCTATTTATACATATCTATTTTATTATTATTATTTTTTTTGACTTCTTACCAGATCCCTGATCTCAGACAATTTACCTAACATTCCTGTGTTTCCTGACCCATGAAAGGTAAATGAGTCCCTTCCCTCGGATTGTTGCAGATGTTAAATAAGGAAACAGCTAAAAATTAATACATACACCTCAGCTGGTGGGTTCGAATCCAACCCGGGCCCACCAAACAACAATGATGGCTGCAACAAAAAAAAAAAAAAACAAAAACATAGCCATAGGTGATGTAACATTAATTTTATCCGAGTTACCTTTAAAAGTCCTATTCTAAGCTCCATTTGGCAACTGATCTCTCTCAACATTGCTTAACGCCCTGCTCTGGACCATCGAGTCCCTGCTTTACAGTGCTTGTCCAAGGCTTTGTGGCGGGCTCCTGTAGTCCCAGCTACTTGGAGGTGGAGGCAGGAGAATCACTTGAGCCCAGGAGTTGAAGGTTGCTGTGAGCTGTGATGCCACGGCACTGTACCCAGGGTGACAGCTTGAGGTTCTGTCTCAAAAAAAAAAATAAAAAAAATTAATACAGTAATGACTACATGTTTATAATTTCATGAGGAGATTAATTTTTCTCAGCTTCATTTCTGATTTAAACAGTTGCTTACCTCATCAGATGGTTTTGAGAATTCATGATAAAATCATTCTCAAAGATAAGGTCATGTGAGACATGTTCGTTATCCTTTTCCTGCTAACAATTCAAATGCTCCAAAATGTCTTAAGGTTTCCTAATCACATGTCCAGGGGAAGTTGTTCTCCTCACCAGAAAGGTCATTTTAGAAGGGGAATAATTATTGGGGAGATTGCGGTGCAGGTCCCCACCCCGCCTTCTTTCTCTGTCCTGTGCAGGCCGTGCTCCGCCTGCAGTCGGCTTCTCGCCACTTTGCCAGGCTTCCTTTTGTTCCTGTAAATATTGGTGTATTAGGTTCACAGGGCTGCCTTAGTAAAGTACAAACACCTTGACAATTGAAATAGCAGAGGTATATTGTGACACAGTCTGGAGGCCAGAGTTCCACGTCCAGGGTCTGCACGGATGTGTTCTCCCTGGGGTCTCCCTGGGGGAGCCCTTTCTGCTGCTTCTAGCCTCTAGCACTGCTTGGATCCTCAGCTTCTCATCACACAGCTTCTTTCTATGTGTCTTTTTCATTTGTTTGTTTTTAAGACAGAGTCTCACTTTGTTGCCCTGGGTAGAGTGCTCTGGTGTCACAGCTCACAGCAACCTCAAACTCCTGGGCTCAAGCCATCCTCTTGCTTCAGCCTCCCAAGTAGCTGGGACTATAAGTGCCCATCACAACGCCTGCCTAGTTTTTCTATTTTTAGTAGAGATGGGGTCTCCCTCTTGGTCAGGCTGGTCTCAAACTTCTGAGCTCAAGCAGTCCACCTGCCTCAGCCTCCCAGAGTGCTGAGACCGCAGGGTCAGCCACTGCACCTGGCCCCCTTCCATCTGTCTTTTATTATCTTCTGTTTGCACGTGTCTATCTCCACCTCCAAATTTCCTCTTTCTGTAAGGAAATTCCTGTTGGATTAAGGCTCATCCTACTGATTCATTTTACCTTGATCACCTCTGTGAAAACTGTTTACAAGTGAGTTTGTGTTCTGAGGGTTACGACGTCCACATACTTCTGGGTGAGGGGACACAGTTCCACCCCTTAACGGTGTTCTCAAAGATTCTGACTTCTCTCTCTGTAGGGTCTTTTTTCTCTCCTTAAGAGATCTTGATCTGCTTGGTGACTTTCTTGACAACATGAAAGGACTGTGGTCTTTGGAGTTGGACTGTCTTACATCGGACTCTGCCTATATTTTACTTTCTAGTGAGTTGAGAAATGTAAGCATCATAGATGTTTATTTCTGTAGGCCTCGGGGTAGGTAGAATACAGGCCATATCCCCCCAGTATGTTTCCCTTCAGCATGCTTAATTTACCAGGTTAAATTAAACACCCAGAAGCCACCCTGAGGTGGAAAATGAATCAGAAAATACTAACTGCAAAATGTCGCTCAAATGTGCTACACAGATCAGCAGCACTTGCATTACCTGGGAGATTTTTGAAAATGCAAATTCTTGGGCCTCACTCCAGCCTGCTGAACCAGAATCTGTAGGGCTGTGCTCAGGTATCTGCTGTCAGTTCTGTAGGCGATTCTTACACAGGCCGCAGGGATCACCGTGCATATCTGCCTTTGTGATAACAATGGGGTGTATGAATTCATTGCACAAATGCACGTGCATCTCAGCACTGTTCAGGATACAGGTGGGAGAGCCCTCTCTCCCCTGCAATTCCCCCTTTCTTGAGTTTGAGCAGGCACATTTATTACTAAGGCAGCATTGATATTGAGGTGATGTAACATTAATTTTATCCAAGTTACCTTTAAAAGTCCTATTCTAAGCTCCATTTGGCAACTGATCTCTCTCAACATTGCTTAACGCCCTGCTCTGGACCATCGAGTCCCTGCTTTACAGTGCTTGTCCAGAGTGAGGAAGAACCCAATAAAATGTCTTTTTTTTTTTTTTTGAGGAATATGTTATGCACATCAGCCTCCTATTACCCTCTCCACGAGGACATGTGCAACATAAATTATAGTGATTTATTAGGAATGAAGAACCTTTTCTAGTGCCCTGACTCAGCGGTTTCATGGAGTGCTCTGTAAGGAGGAAACATTTGTCATTTTTGGACAGATTCAGAATAAATAAAACAGAGAACTATAGCACAGAGTTTAACACACCAGATGTCATGTGCATGAAATTTGTATGTCATTACAAGCTGGTGGATGGGTGCCTCTGTGCCTGCATGGTAGTGCTTCTGAGTCTGCGTTTCCCCTGCAGTTGAGATACTGGTGTCTCAAATCCAGTGTAGGGCCTAGAATTCTTTTGTGCGTGGATCACTTGTGGCAAGGACAGAAACTGTAAACTTGATTTTGAAAAGATAAAGAGGCAGATGTTGCCAAAGAGCGAGGTGATGACGTGTCAGGTCAGTGCACGTGGGGTGGGCAGTGGCTGTGTGGGGCTTGGGAGGCATCCAGTGCTTTTCTGAGAATTTTATGACTGTCATGTATAACATGAGTTATTTCCATTTCTTTTAAAAATCAAGACTTGAATCATACTCTTAGTGGAAAGGGGGAATGGAGGGGGGAACATATATTTCCTTCCTGGGACCCAATATGTTGTACTTTCTCCCATAACATTGGTAAATGCTCAAACACAGTGAGGTTCGCGGTATCTCACTTTTCCCCTTCCTTTGTGTATGTCTAGAAGCTTTTTAAAAATTGTGGACAGGCATCTCTTGGTATGGGGCAGGGATGGGGACTGGGTCAAGGACCCTCCACAGCTATCAAAACCTGCAGATACCAAAGTGTGTTATATAAAGTGGTGTAGTGTTTTCATATAAATCATGTGTGTCCTCCTGTGTTCCTCAAATGATTACATCACTCATAATACCTAATACAATGTTAATGTGATGCAAAGTGTTATTTTGCATTTTTATTAGTATTTTTATTGTCTTGTTATTTTTAACTTTTTCTGAATATTTTCAGTCTGCCCTTGGTTGCAGGTGTAGAGCCTGCAGAAACACAGGGCTGATCGTATGCTTAAGGTCTGCGTTTCTATAGACACACAGGTAGTGCAGTAGTCTCCACAGTCAAGAAAGTTAATGTATCTGTCATCCCACATAATTACTCACTTCTTTTTTTGTGGTAACAGCATCTAAAATCTACTATTCTTGCAAAAAATTCCTAATGCAATACAATATTATTAACCATAGTTCTCGTGTTGTATATTAGATATCCAGGCTAGTTTATTCTGTGTGTTCGATAGTTTGTATCCTTTGACCTATAGCTGTTTGTTTCTCCCACCTCCCCTCACTTCAGTAACCACTATTTTTTATTCTCTATTTCTGAGTATTTGACATTTTTAAAAAAGCATTTCATGTGTAGTTGAGATTCTGTGGTAGAGATGTTTTCTTACATACTAATGGAACAAGAAAAGCGATTAAAGTAGATATTCATCAATGTAGATATGGGTGTACTTATTTATTTTTATAACATTTATTGAATAACTACTATATAACTAGATATGAGGGTATATTGATCATCAAGATATGTTGTTTCTTCAAAAAGATTTTAACCTATTTTAGTAGAGGAGATTATTAAATTGTAATTTATTACAGTCACTTACATTTATTTATCCCTGATCGGTTATGCTTAAGGTCACATGATGCTAATTATGGCTTTATTTATAACAGCCGTTCTCAACCTGTGGGTTGCAAATCCCCCCCCTTTTTTTAATTAAATCATAGCTGTGCACATTAATGCAATCATGGGGCACCATACACTGGTTTTATAGACTGTTTGACACATTTTCATCACTCTGGTTAACATAGCCTTCCTGGCATTTTCTTAGTTATTGTGTTAAGACATTTATATTCTACATTTACTAAGTTTCACATGTACCCTT
>CAUYPK010045185.1:0-10611 GCA_963574355.1 Loris lydekkerianus
GCACCTGTTTCACACAAAGATATGAGCTGGGAGTCTACCAAGGTTCCTAGCCTTTTGAGCATGAATTATTCTTACTTTATGTCTCCTCTGTTTTGTGTTTATACAGATTGGAAAACAATCCTAAAAACACTGGCTCTGTTATATTTTACTGTGATGATTTTGATGCTTCATTTTATTCTGCTGCAATCTTTCAAAAACCAGATTCTGTGACGGAAGTAACCAACCCAGTGATGATCAGAAACACCTTGGAGAGGGGAACCTGCTGAACTTTGGATGCAGAGAGTCTTGGCTGTGAATTCTTCTTTAGTTTTGAAATAATTGTTGACCTTTGGCAACTCAATAACGCTTTCTTTTAAGTAGTTAATAATACAGCACTCTCCCCCAGGGAGCATGTGAGTTCCATTAGTATTCTCAAATTGCATTTCTCTGGGCCTGGTGGGTTGAATTCAATTAATAAATTAGACTTCTCTATCTTCCCACCTATCTTAAAACTTAATTACCTCTTAACTGTTTGGACTATCCTTTTTATCATACTGAAGATCAATCTCTTGATAGAGAAGGCTGATGTGAAATAAGACTCCTATCTATCAACATTACACTCAGTGTCCTAGGTAGTGGCTCATCCCTTTCATTTTTGCTTAGTTCAAACACAAAGTACCTTTAAAAAAAAATTGTATTGGGCAGTGCCTGTGGCTCAAAGGAGTAGGGTGCTGGCCCTATATGCCACAGGTGGTGGGTTCAAACCCAGCCCCAGCCAGAAACTGCAAGAAAAATAAAATTGTATTCATCGTATCTTTTGACAAGCCTTGCAGCTGTCTTGAAAAAAAAAGCACCAACCAAGAGTCAAGCCTTGAACCCTAATCCTAGCTCTTTATTTAATTTTATACAAGTCACATAACTTCTCTGTCTCAAAGTTAGTTTCCAAGTGAATTCTAAAATTATTCATGCTGACATTTCTTGATTGTATGAACTAGCCTGTTCAGGGCCATGGATGACTAAGAAACAGACCTCTTCCTGACGTTCTCCAAGCCCTCTTGGTACTCTTACTCCTTTCCCAAACTTTTTTGTCCTGGAAGATCTCCCTGGAAGCCTGAAATATTTCTTTGTCAAGAGTCAGCGAGTGATGCTCCTATAATTCCTCTTCTTAAGAAGAAAGAGTGTCTCGTAATAGTGAATTAAGGCGTTCAATGTTAAAGGCTAGTTCAGCAAACACTGACTAAGCTCCAACAGTGGAAAATAACCAATGAATCATGCTCACAAAGCCTCTCAATTTTGTGGCACATTTTAGTCCTCAAAGTCAAGGTTAGAGGTAACTCTGAATCTTCTCTGGGGTATAAAGGCTGACTTAAGGAGGGGCTCTGACTACTGAAACCCACACTTACTGATCATCTACTATAGTGCAGACGTTGTGTTAGACAGGTATATGTGGTCTCCATTTGGTAGGGTGATGAACCTCTTGAGATTACCTCTCTAGTGAGCAGCAGACACAGGGCTCACAGGTCACCTCTAGACTCCCCCAGAAAACCTGCCTCTTCATATTCAGGTGTAATAAAGACCTTTAAAGTCATTTTCAGTTGCAACATTAGCGTGCAAATTGTGGACCTATTGAATCAGTAATTGTAATCAGTTACTTTTCCATCACTCATTTCCTCTTTCCTGTATAATTTGTTTAAAGATAGTATAGAGACCCCAAATCATTCTATTCACTGCCTCAAATTTCACTTTGTAGCACACATAATTATATCTCTAGTTTAATGATTCCCATTACAATTTTCAAAATGCCTTCGATAAACACTTTATTGTAGCCTAACAGGCCATTTATACTGTGGTATGAGTAAAAAGTGGGAGAGCTAAGTTTTATAGGGGGGACTTGAAGGGAAGATTAACATCGTTATCAATTGAAGAGGGGTGAGGACATCGAATCCAGGGTTTAACAGGAAGTAATCACTGGAAAGATATGTCTACCAAGAGCAGCATGTTTTGGCTCTTGGGAGTAGGAGGCATGTAAAAGCCTTATTTCTTACACGTGATCTGCCCTACTGATATTATAATTTCTGGCATAAAATAATTGAACTTGGAGAAGTCCAACCCTCTCCAGAGGTGACATTATTCCCTACAGGTTGCCCTCTTGCAGGGCCCACTTGAAATATTCATGGTGGGTCTTTCTCCCACATCCTATATGCTCACCAGTTAGGTTCCATCAGCCCCTTGATATCCTTGCATTTACACCATGGTTGTCACCGCCTGCAGGTAGGTGTCAGCTTGCTCCCTGAATAGACTGGATGCTTGGGTCTTTCCACAATTCAAATGTTGAAATAGAATCCCCAGTCTAATGGTATTTGGAGGTGGGACCTGTGTAGGGTGATTACATCTTAAGGATGGAAGAGTTATAAAAGGGAGCTGAGAGACCCTTTCCACCATGTGAGGACAAAGCAAGATGATGGCCATCCAGGAATCAGAAAGTGTGCTCTTGGTATCACCAGATATCAAGTCTACTGGCACCTTGATCTTAGACTTATCTTAGATCTTAGCCTCCAGAACTGTAAGAAATAAATTTCTGTTGTTTATGAGCTACCCAGTCTATGTCACTTGGCCATTCCAGCCTAAATGAATGACGACACTCTCTCCTGGCATTCAATGAGTTTGAATCCTGAAGGACTCTATGGTCCCTAAGCTCAAGAGCTCCAAGCTCTGGGATAGGGCCATGAATGAGCAGGCCCTGCTCCCGTGATTCACTTGGGACGTGGAAGTCTTCCCTTCCAAACTCCTGTCTCCACAGCTCAGTTGCCCAAGCTGTCCCAGTCTGGGACCATCTGCCCTTAAACATCAATCAGAGGGATGATTGGTCTGCAAGAGTCCAGTCCCCTGCTTGGAAGTCTGGATTTATATTTCTTTTTTGTTGCAGGGGGGTGGGTGGGGTGGGTGGGCGAGGTTTACTGGAAGGTTGGTAAGTCTGGATCTAACCTGAGAACTTTCAGACTCTGGACTTCTCAGCTCCACTGAGCTAAATCATAGAAGAGCAAAAGGAGCTAAGAGAGTTAGTTCTAGAAGGATTAGAATACAGGGGTGGTGAGATGGAGTGGGAGTGAGGGTTGGGGTGAAACGGTAGATGGAGAAAGTTCAGGAGGGTCTGATAGATGAAGGAATCCTTTTCCTTGCTAGAATTTTCCTTCTGAAAATGTAGATAGGAGATTTCCCTCCTTCCAGATCAGTTAAACCTGGAACTGACCTGTTTACTGTCAACTTTAAGCAAAACCAATAGCAGTATAACCCTCTATGTGTAGAGTCCTCCATAGTCACTACTATGGTCTGTAAATAAGGGATAAAATGTGACATTAGATGCTGAAAGATCTACCTGCATCTGCAGGCATGGTCTGAGCATTTCTGGTCTAGAAAATTGAAAAGTTGACGTGGTCCTAGAACCTAGTCTTCTAGTGACTTCCCATGTAATAGAAAACCTATCTTCTCCCCCAAGGTTTCTCCTACTAAGAAGATCACTAGTGACCAATCTGACAGAAGAAAATGTTCATTAAAAACTTATGTGTCCCTCCTACCTGCATTACTGTGCTAGGAAAAGCAGGCACAGCAGGATCATGTATTTTACTTTGTAACTCCTACTTTGAAAAAGCATATAATCTATTAGCAAGGAAAAAGGAAAGTCCTAAGAAATGTGATGGAAGTGCCACCAAACACATTCTTCTTAGTAAAGTATCTCAAGAATGGGGAAAGAAGTATCTAATATACTCAATACTATTATGAAACCAATATATAAACACTCAAACATTCATACGAATGATAAAATACAAATATAGTCTAGTAAGAGGGAGGGGAGAGAAAAGAGAGGAGAGGGGAGGGTGATGGTGGGTGGAGGGAGGGGCATTTTGGTAGGATCTTGCCTAATATGCACACTGCAATGGTACATTTCAAAACAACTAAGAGGAAATTTTAAATGTCTTACTACAAATAATTAAGTGAGGTGATGGTTACGTTAATCAGTTTGATTTAAGCATTCCACGTTATATATCAAATTATCACATTGTACCCCATAAATGTATAGTTGTGATTTAATAAAAAATTAAATTAAAAAGAGAATACAAAGAGTCTGAAAGGAAAAAGTTGACATCTAGAATAGGAAGGAACTACTGTGAATGGGATAGAGTCCTTAACTGTTTTTTCAACTTGACTGTTGTTGGTATATGTAAAGGCTACCGATTTATGAGTGTTGATTTTGTAACCTGAGACGGTGCTGTATTCCTTGATCACTTCTAAGAGTTTTGTAGTAGAATCCCTAGTGTTTTCCAGATATACAATCATATCGTCTGCGAAGAGCAAAAGTTTGATCTCTTCTGACCCTATATGGATACCCTTGATCACCTTTTCTTCCCTAATTGTGGTGGCTAAAACTTCCATTACAATGTTGAAAAAGAGTGGGGACAGTGGGCAGCCTTATCTGGTTCCTGATCTGAGAGGAAATGATTTCAATTTAACTCCATTCAATATGATATTGGCTGTGAGTTTGCTGTCAAAAATATGGACAATAACAAATGGTGATAGGATTTGGAAAAATTGGAACCCTCATACACTGATGGTAGAAAGGTAAAATGGTGCCCTCATTTTAAAACAGTCCAGCAGTTTTGTAAAAGTTAAATATAAATGTACCACATAGCTCAGCTATTCCATTCCTAGGTACCTACCCAAGTGAAATGAAAGATGTGTTGACACAAAGACTTGTGCATGAATATTTATGGAAGCATTGTTCATCATCAGCTGATAAATGAACCAAGAAAGTGTGCTATATCCATACAATGGAAGCAATGAAAAGGAAGAAAATACTGATACACCATGAATATCACAAACATCACACCAAAGGAAAGAAGCTAGGCACAAGGACCACAAACTGTATTAGTCCATGTGTGGGACATGTCCATAAAAGGCATATCGATAGAAACACTAACTAGTGTGTTGGTTATCTAGAGATGGGGCTCGAAACAGAGATGACTGAAAATGGGCATGAAGAATTTGGGGGGGAGGTGGTGGAAGTCTTCAAATATTGCATTGTGTTGAAAATATCCAATTTTATTAAAGATCACTGAACTGCACATTTAAAATAATTTTAATGTAGTGCAAATCATATCTCAAATGAAGCTGCTAATAATATTGTCATACCCCTAGCAAGACAGATCAAGAAAATAAAAGAGAAAAAAGAACAATTCAAAAATTAAAGAGGGCTATCAATGTACAAACATAAAGAGATTATGGGAATAACTGTCCTATACCAATAAATTCAACAATTTAGATAAAATGGACAGCTTAACAAAACTAACAAAAAAAGAAATAGAAATGTTCACTAGCCCTTTTAATTGAAAGAAATTACATTCATAATAATTTTTTAAGCAAAGGAAATTGACAGGACCAGAGGGTTCAGTTGGTGAATTCTATCAAAAATTTAAGAAAAACGATAGCAAAATTATACAAACCCTTTCAGAAAACAGAGGAGAACTGGATACTTCCAAACTCATCTTGAGGCCAGTATATATGTATAACCCTTTTGCCCATATTGGATTAAAAAAACAAGAACTTTATAAGAAAAGAAAATTGTAGGCAAAATTTTATTATAAGAAAAGAAAATTGTAGGCAAAATTTTATTATTAACATATTTATTATTAATATAATAAATATAACTTTAAACTTCTAAGAAAATATTATAAAATTGAATCTAGAAATACATATAGAGGTTAATTCATCATGACCAAGTGATCCTTACCGCAGAAACAGAAGGTGAGTTTAACATTTGGAAATCAACGAATCACATTCACCATATTAACAGAAAAAAAGGAAAAACCCCCAAAATTAATAGAAGCAGGAAAAGCATCAGTGACAAATCTGACACTCCTTCATGATAAGGTAGGAATAGCAGAGAATTTCCTCAATTTGATAAAGAGCATGTAATAATATATATACCCAACATAATATATATGGTAAAATATTGAAAACTTTCCTTCTAAGATGGAGAACAAGGCAAGGATGTCTGTCCTCACCACTTCATTTCAGCAGGTACTGGAGTCTGTATCCAGAGCAATACGACAAAAACAAGAAACAAACACGTAAGATGGCTTACATAAAAACTCCTAATGAGTTTAAAAACCAAAAACTGGAAGTACGAAATAATGTTGCCAGATACAAAATTAATACACAAAAATCATTATATTTCTATATTCTAGAAATAAAGAATTGGAAAATGAAATTTTTTATAATTCCATTTATAATAGCATTAAAAGCACAAAATAATAATGAAAAAAATAATAAAAGTTCTATAAGACCTTGCTAAAAACTATAAGATATCTTAATATATGGTGGCCATAAAGTTCATATGGAATTTAAAATAGTTGTCTAGTTTCAATTGGACGTGAACTTTATGCCCACCCTGTATGTAGAAGGATATAATATTTTTATGGATTGAAAGATTTAGTATTACAATAAAAATTTTTTCACAAATTGATCTATAGATTCAATGCAATCCTAATCAAACACCACAGTTTTTTTTTAATTGATGAGTTAGTTTTAAATTTACATGTAAAACAAAAAGACCTAAAATAGGCAAAAGATTCTTGAAAAGAAATGCAAATTTGAAGGACTCAGATCCCCTGATTTCAATACTTACTATAAAGCTACAGTAATGAAGATAGTATTACATCTGCATAATAATAGAAAAATAGCTCAATGAAACAGAACAGACAATCCCAAAAAAACCCACACATTTATGGCCAATTGATTTTTTTATAAAGTTTCCAAAATAATTGAGTGGGCAAAGCATAGTTCAGTAAGAATAAATTGGGCTGGAACAAGTAGACAAACATATGGAAAAACAGTGAATCTCAATTTCTTAACTCACCTATACAAGAATTAATCAACATGGATCAAAGATATAAACATAAAAGCCAAAACTCTAAAGCTTCTAAAAGAAAACAGAGTAGAACATCTCACAACCTCCAGAAAGGCAAAGACTTCTTAGGACACAGAAAGCACTAACAAAGAAAGAAAAATGATAAGTCAGTATTTATCAAAATAAAACCTGCTAATCAAAAAGCACTGTTAAGGAAGAAAAAGGGAAACCCCAAAACTGGATGAAATATTTGAAATAAATAAATATAGATACAGATATAGATATACAGGTATCTGTTGAAAGACTTACAACCAGAAATCAATTTATTTTTATTTTTATTTTTTTGGAGACAGCATCTCACTCAGTCACCCTGGGTAGAGTGCCATAGCATCATAGCTCACAGCAACCTCGAACTCTTGAGCTCAAGCAATCCTCCTGCCTCAGCCTCCTAAGTAGCTGGGTCTACAGGTTCCTCCTACAATACCCAGCTAGTATAGATGGAGTCTCACTCTTGTTCAGGCAGGTCTTGAACTCTTCATCTCAAGCAATCCATCTGCCCCGGCCTCTTAGAGTACTAGAATTAGGCATGCACCACTGCACCCAGCTGAAAAATCAGTTTTTTAAATGGACAAAATATTTGAATGGTTCACTCACAAAAGATGATATACAAATTGAAGTAAACTCCTAAAAAGATGTTCAGTATTCTTAGTCATCAGAAAAATACAGATTAAAACCACAATGAGATACCATTGAACACCTAACAGAATAAATGTAGTCAAAAAGACTGACAGTAGCAAATGGTGGAGAGGATGTAGAGCGGCGGTTCTCAACCTGTGGGTCATGACCCCTTTGTAACAATGAAAATACATCCTGCATATCAGATAATTACATTATAATTCATAACAGGAGCAAAATTACAGTTATGAAGTAGCAACAAAGATAATTTTATGGTTGGGGGTCACCACAACGTGAGGAACTGTATTAAAGGGTCACAGCATTAGGAAGGTTGAGAACCACTGATATAAAGGATCTGGAATTCTCAAACATGGCTAGAGGGAGTGTGAATGATGCAATCTCATTACAAAGCTGTTTGCTAGTTTCCCTATATTTAAACCTAAACTACCCCGGTGACTTAGCAATTATACCTCTAGGTATTTATCCAAGAGAAATAAAAACTTAGATCTACACGATCTTCACATGAACACTCAAATTCTCATCCATGAGAAAATAGATAAATGAAATAAATAAAACTTAGATCTACACGATCTTCACATGAACACTCAAATTCTCATCCTTGAGAAAATAGATAAATGAATTATTACATATTCATATAATGGAAGAGACTCTTGATATGAACAATGTGGGTGAATTCAAAACATATTATACTTGGGGGAAAAAGACAGAGAAGAGTTTATACTACATGATCTCATTTATACAATGTCCATAAAGAGAATAATGGTTGTCTATGGGAGTATGGAAATTATCTATAAAGGAGTAAAAGGGGAATTCCTGAAATGACGGAAATGTTCTGTATCTTGATTAGAGTGTGGTTATACGATGTATACATTTATTAAATCATTGACTAGCATATATAAGATCTGTACATTTCACTCTGTGTAAATTTTACCTAGATTTAAAAAGAAAAGCGAGTTGGGCAAAGTATCAGTCAGGAAAAGTTTGATTATGCTATAGTAACAAACAGCCCCCAAATCTTAGTGCCTTAAGTAGGAGTCAGCCTGCCAGGCAAAGCAGCTTACCAGCTGTTTTTGTAAATAAATGTTGACTGGAACATAGCCATGCCCATTTGTTCACATATTTTCTGTTTTCCCATGCTAGGGACAAAGCTGGGGAGTTGTGACAGAGACTGCAGGGTTTATAAACTAGGAGACTAAAATATTTTCTAGCTGGCCCTTCACAGAAAGTATTACAGAGCCCTAGCTTACCAGCATAAAGGTTTACTTCTCAGTCAGGCTCCATGTTAATCAAGACTCAGCCAGGAATTCTGCTCTCTGCCATCTGCACGGTAGACCTGGGTGATGGGGCTGACTCTGTCTGGAAGGATACTGGTCACTGTCACAGAGTGCAAAGAACAAGCCCTGAAGGATGGTTCACCAATAATTAAGTCATCTAGTTCCAAAGTAACACATCACTTTTCCTTACAACTCCCATTCACACAGGGGACCAGAAAATACAATCCTACCATTTGTTTATACACGCGCCTGGAAGTGGAGAACTGGGATATTTGCCAAACAGTACTAATGACTACCACAATTAAACTGAGAATCAATCAGTCCAGGTGTTCCGTTCTAACAAACATGCATAGCCCTGCTGAAATATTGCCCTACTGGGTAGAAGTCTTAATCATAAAAATTCCAAAAGTTGCCCCCATCCCGTCCCTTTGGCTCCCATCTCACGTGTTAGAGCAACCCAGCACGATGCTCTCATAACGAATCTAGACTGCAAATCTGACCAAACATCACCTTCATAGTTAATATCCTTCAATGGGGCCCTCCCATCCTCAAAAAAAAAGTCAAGACTCTGCCAACCTTTGCAGCTTCATCTCTCCCCAACACTGCTTCCATTCTGTCATGTTCTAATGAGATGAAATATGGCTTAGAAATACCTAAGGATATCATAGTGTTTCTGGATTCTATACTTTTGCACCTATGGTTTACACTGTGTAAAAAAACCCTTTCCTGTTATCCTCGCCCTTCAAGACAGCAGCGTCATTCTGTCGTCCACAGAGCCTTCTGTGACCACAAGGAGAACTGTATGGCTAGCGCACGACACCCAGACTACCTAACAGCCGCTGATGGTTACTGGACTCCATCCAAGGTACCATCCCACAGGGCTGAAGGAGCTATCTTACGTCATCTCGGCAGGTACCAGGAAGTTGTCCTAAGTACTTTCCACATATTAACTCATTAGTCCTCCTAACAACCTGCAGGTAGACAATAATATTTTATCTTATAGATAAGGGTGCTGAAGCATAGGAATGATAGGAATGTTAATTAATTTGCACAAGGTCCCACAGGTGGTAAGTGGAGGGGCTGGGGTTAGACCATAGGCTGGCTAGTGAGCTCTGCTTACGCTGCTATTTAACACTGTGAGCACACAGGTCTGTCTCCCTCTGAGAGTTTAAGGTGCTCAATGGCAAAAAACAGCATGGCGCTCCTTTCTATACCTCCAGAGGCCTGCAACATAGTCATTTAGGCAACAGCTGTTCAATCAGTGTGAGTTTTTTTTTAATTAATTTGTTTATTATTAAATCATAGCTGTGTATACTAATGCAATCTTGGGGCACTATACACTGGTTTTATATACCATTTGACATATTTTCATCATACTGGTTAACATAGCCTTCCTGGCATTTTCTTAGTTATTGTGTTAAGACACTTATATTCTACATTTAGTAAGTTTCACATGTACCCTTGTAAGATGCACTGTAGGTATAATCCCACCAATCACCCTCCCTCCATCCATCTTGCCCCCTCCCTCCTCTCCCCTCCCTTTTCCCCTTCCCCATATTCTTAGGTTATACTTGGGTTATAGCATTCATGTGAAAGCTATAATTTAGCTTCATAGTAGGACTGAGTACATTGGATACTTTTTCTTCCATTCTTGAGATACTTACTAAGAAGAACATGTTCCAGCTCCATCCATGTAAACATGAAAGAGGTAAAGTCTCCATCTTTCTTTAAGGCTGCATAATATTCCATGGTGTACAT